>JAVDBV010052894.1:0-11338 GCA_032619315.1 Piper longum
TATATTTGAATTGATGTGAAGTAGTGAAAAACATGATAACATGATTGAATGCTAAGAAATAATGTCATGATGTGAATAATGAATAGAGGACATAGGTGGTCTTCATCTTAAGACGCCGAGAGTAGATCCGGGTCGGCTTAACCGAATCTAGTAGATTATCAAACGGTTCGGTCGCCGGTAGCATTTCCGAGTCGGTTCAAGGGTGAGCCGAGTCGGGGTGTTACACAAACATTCATGTATCACTCTTATATCTTCTCATTCATCCTTCAAAGGACACATGAAATTCACATTAAGCAACTATAACGCTCAAAAACATCTTTGAAATAAAAAAATACATCAATCATTTTATAAGTAGAATTCCACATAATTTTCACATTCAGCACTAAAGAATGTTTAGAATGTTTAGGTGTATTTAATTGACTTGCATATTTGTAGAAACAATCATTTTTTATAGTTGAATCTTTAATATATTTCACAAATTTATGAACCTTCTCTATAGACTTAACAATCTCATTCAAACCATTTTGAACAATTAAGTTCAAAATATGAGCATAACATCTCACTTGAAGACAATTATCTACAAGATTTGAATTTTTACTTGAGAAAAAAGACTTCATATCTTTGGTTGATCCCTCATTTGTACTTGCATTTTCAAATGTAACTGTTAAAAGCTTTTTATCAAGTTGCCATTCACAAATTTTAATAATTAGACATTTGTCTATGCATTCTCCAGTATGTCGACTTTTAATTTTGGCAAAATTTAATACTTTTTTATAATTTTTAATTTTTATCAATAAAATGAGCTGTCAAAATAATATAGGCAATATTCTGTGAAGATGTCCAAATATCACTGTTAAAACTTATTTATTCTTAACTTTTTCCAACATGTCAAACATATTTTTTTTTTCTTTTCATAAATCCCAAGGCAATCTCTTATAATTGTTCTCCTAAAAACCATCGCAAATTGTAGTTGCAAGTTACTAACTCATATTCTAAATCCTTCATGTTCAACAATTGAAAACAAATACTCATGTAAGATAATTATTTCGGCCAACTTTAATCTACTCTTTCCTTGATCAAATTTCCAAACTTATATTTTATTTTATCCATCTTTTTTCACTCTCATCTTGAAAATTTGTTGCCCAATATCACCACTTATATTTTTTGTCCTCTTTATTTTGAAATTAAGACATTTTCCTTCAATATGTCTCTATAAACGAGTAGTTTCATAACTTCTGGGTCCCTCAAACTTCTTTTCACAATAACGACAATATTAGATGTTTCATTCTTCTCATAGTTTCTATCAAAATAGGTTCATACACTAGATGCCATTTTTCTCTTTTTTGATAATGCACCATCCATAGATTCTCCTTCTTTAGCAATCGACTTTCTCCACTTTGTTCATTTACATTTACTAATGAACTAGCATGATCTATTTGTGAAAAAAAATATCAAATTATAAATATAAAATGTCATAACTAGTGTAAATCAATTCCATTCATAAAAGTGTTATCAACAAATATTATTAATTAACACTATGGCAATACCTATTCCCTCTAAGATGTAAGCTTCCTTCACCAAGTAATTGCATAAATTTCTATAGCTCAAACACCGCATAATATCATTAGTATAAGTTTGTTTGCAATATCATCCAATTATAAATAATTATTAATTTAATAATTATTAACCTTATAAAATAATATGTATTTCTTCCTAGATATAAAATAATAAGTATTAGTCATGGTCGTCATCAAACATAGACCTTTCCTAAGTATAAAATAAATTAGGATAAGATATGATACAAATGACGGCAGAGGGCGGCGGTCCGATAGAGGCAGGACAACGGAGGCAGGCGACGGTGGATGGTTTACATAGTGGGCATAGGGTGGCAGAGACGCGACATGCAGTCGCAGAGGATGGCTATCCAACTGAGGTAGGGCAGTGGAGGCAAGCAGCGGCAAATGGTTTACATGGCGCACAGAGGGTGGCAGAGACACGGTGCGCAGTCACAGCGGGTGGTGGTCCGACAGAGGAAGGGGAGGGCGGCGGCGGCATCTTGTGAGTGTGAACAGTAAGTACTCTCTTAGGGTTAGGATTTAAGGTATGATTTTGGATTGTCCACAGATGTTGCTTGAGCCCGACAAACTTTATCCGATAAAATTTTAGATAAATGAGGATAACAATTTATTCGACATTCGTCCGACCGATACCGACCCAGTATCCACCTTTTCCCATCCTTTTTAAAATCGCCCTCGACTTGTGAAAATCTTTTAGGAGGCCGCATGTGTACGTGGGCTTGCGTAACACGATGCCATATATATATTTTGTTTTATTTTGAGTGATATATAAAGAATTTTTAGGCACGATGATCCTGTTATTAAAACTTAAAACAGGTGCCGAGAGCCTAAGACGCACTAAAAAGTAAATATGCAAGTTATGGCTTAAAGAATACAGTTATGCAGATTACCAAGTTGAAGTCATCAATTAAGAGGGCTCTAGATGGGTCAAAGTAAATTACACAATTACACATTTACCCAATGTAATCGAGTAATAATATTATTTTTTTTTAGTAGGTGAATTTTCATTACAAGTGAATAATTTAGGTGACCTTCCCAAAGTTATACACAAGCAATAGACATAGGAAGAAAATATTCATATTTATAATAATCTTTATTAATTTCTAACATCAATAAACGACATAGCAACCGGATTCAGATAAATAAATCACATTTAGTCAGCTTACTCTAAAAAATGTAAAGCATTTATTTCTCATGCAATCCGAGTCACGAAATTGTTGGGCCCACAAATCCAGGTGGTGGCTGTCCGAGAAAATAAAACCAACTCCAACGCTATTTATATAGGCTTCTAGTCGCTCGCGCCGGAACCGTCAATCCACACATCTGAGGGCCCACCTTCTTGAGTCAACTATCCAATAAAATTAGGCCAAGTCAGAATGTGGGTCCCTCCCTTCCCCGTTCAACCCCTCCGTCAAAAGCCTCTCTCATCTTTCGCTGCTGTCGGACTCCGCCCGACTCCGTGCCGTCCTGCCGCTCTCCGGCGAGCTCCGCCGGTCCTCCGAAACCAAAGGTCTCGTCCCCGACCTCCAACCATGTCGCTGTTGCGGCGCCGCAAGGCCTCGGAGCCGCCGGAGAAGAGGGAGGAGATCGAGGAGGACGAGAAGAAGGAGAAGGGGAGCCCCGTGGGGAAGAGGAGGAAGCCGAGGTGGTCGTGTTTCAATAGCTGTTGTTGGTTGATCGGGGTTGTGTGCTCGACATGGTGGCTTCTCTTGTTCCTCTACAACACCCTGCCGGCTTCGATTCCGCAGTTCGTCACCGAGGCCATCACCGGACCTATGCCGGACCCGCCGGGGGTCAAGTGCCGCAAGGATGGTCTGTCGGTGAAGCACCCTGTGGTGTTTGTGCCCGGGATTGTGACCGGGGGGTTGGAGCTGTGGGAAGGGCACCAGTGTGCCGATGGGTTGTTCCGGAAGCGGCTCTGGGGTGGTACTTTTGGCGAAGTCTACAAAAGGTGACTTTTTTTTTATTTGTTTGTTGTTCTGGTAATTTTAACCATGCGCTGTTGCTAATCTTAGTTGGTTGAAGCTTTTTCTAGACATAAAGTTTGGTGTTATGCTTGCCTATTTTGGTGTTTTCTAATTGGAGTTGGATTTTTAGCTTTAAAAGTGGTAGGATTTTGGGAATTGAACGGTTTGTTAGAGTGTTCGTGAAGTAAATACTGAAAGTATTGAGGCCTCCGACGGGTGCTAATGATGGCCATCCACTACGATCAATTTAGCCGCTTGTTAAGAGAAGATATCTTGTTAGATTAACATGTATGGAAAGTTGAATAATCGCAAACCAATTGGGAAAAAGTCCGATGTATAGGGTGCTAATGATGTGAGTAGAAGAAAGTGTGAGCGGCCTGTTAAGAATTTATATTTTTTAGTAGCCAGTATCTGGCAACTTTCAGACATGTTTTTCCGGTTAGATGTTTCAAGTCACTGTTCTATTTTCTATAGGAACAGATCTCAAAGAGCAGCTTTTCCATCCAGGCAATTAGATTATATCAAGGAAATCTTTTTTTCTGTATGGAAAGAATTTTCTGTTGAATTGCCTTGTAGCATGATAAGTTAATTAGGATACATTTTTTTTTTAAATGTCATTGATTAGGGTTCATGGATTGAGGAGTTATAAATAAGTGTCAAATATCAATTTTTTAAATATTGTAGTCATGTGCTAGGTTAATTATGATATTTTTTTTCAGAAGTAATGCTGAATGCTCCACATATATCTCTTACCCTTTCATTGATGTTTTGTAGACCTCTTTGTTGGGTGGAACATATGTCACTTAACAATGAAACGGGACTTGACCCTTCAGGAATAAGAGTTAGACCCGTTACAGGACTCGTAGCAGCTGATTACTTTGCTCCCGGTTATTTTGTTTGGGCTGTTTTAATTGCAAATTTGGCAAGGATTGGTTATGAGGAGAAGACCATGTATATGGCTGCTTACGACTGGAGACTTGCTTTTCAAAACACAGAGGTAGATAACACCGTCTTGAAGTTGGAAATCCCGTTTCGAAATTTAGCTATGGAAACTATGCACTACAGTTACATATATTAAAAGCTTTGTCTTGGTTTCCTACTTTTTTGTTTTGTATATTTTTATTGTTCAGGTCAGGGATCAGACTCTGAGTAGAATCAAAAGTAACATAGAGCTTATGGTAGCTACAAATGGTGGGAATAAAGTAGTTGTTATTCCTCATTCAATGGGAGTTCTGTACTTCCTACATTTTATGAAATGGGTTGAGGCGCCAGCTCCGATGGGTGGAGGTGGAGGTTCAGATTGGTGTGCACGGCATATTAAGGCCATAATGAATATTGGAGGTCCCTTCTTGGGTGTTCCAAAAGCTGTGGGAGGACTCTTCTCTGCTGAAGCCAGAGATGTGGCCGTTGCCAGGTATATTCAGTGAACATTAAAAAAACTTACTTTGCTTCAAAAATTACTGTCTTTCCCTTATGCATAAATGATTATTTTGCGATAACAAACAAGCAATTGCATTCACCAGAGAAAAATCAGTTTGTTCACACTGTCAACATGTTTTGAGTGCCCAGTCCTTTTAGAATTGTCATTGAATGTTTTCTGCAGGGCGATTGCTCCTGGTGTGTTGGATTCTGACTTATTTGGTCTTCAAACTTTACAACACATTATGCGAATGACACGAACATGGGATTCAACAATGTCAATGATACCGAAAGGAGGTGACGCAATTTGGGGTGGTCTGGACTGGGCCCCTGAAGAAGGCTACAAATGTAACTCTAAAAAGCAGAAAGATGGTGAGACTCAAGTTTCAGTTGATAGTGGATCAGACATCAAAGATGCGAAAAATAGTACTGCGAATTATGGGCGTATCGTATCCTTTGGAAAAGATGTTGCTGAGGCAGCTTCATCTGATGTTGAAAGAGTGGAATTTAGGGTAAGCCTTTCATTTCTGAGTTTTGAATGTTGTGTACAAAAGTCAGTTATTATGTGCCTTTTCAGATAATATATCTTGTAAGGCATGCTGTTCTTCCCATGTTCATGGATACCTTTCTTTTTGAATTTGTTTAGAACTTTAAGTAGAAACACTTGTGGTTTATTGACAATGTTTCTAGTTTTCTTCTTCCCTTCTTTTCTTTTCAATAATAAGAATAACATGGTCTTTGCTCTGTATTAAAATCACCATGCATTTGCCATTAACATTGTCATTTTGATGAGGATAGACTCATAAATTTGTGCTTCAAAGGTTTTATCTGTTTATCTTATGAATTTTATCTTTAGCAGATATGTTATTACTTTGGGTAGATCCTTAGGATAAACAATTATAGTTTATGCAATAAACAGCATTTCAGTTGAATGTAGTTTGTCATTCATTGTATGGCCAATACTTCTAAATTGCAGGATGCTCTTAAAGGCAATAACATTGCCATTAAGTGTCCTGTCGTGATGTGTGGACTGAGTATCACGAAATGGGTTGGGGTGGTATTAAGGCTATTGCAGATTACAAAATTTTCACGGCTGGATCTATTTTGGATTTGCTTAATTTCGTTGCACCAAAAATGATGGAGCGTGGAAGTGCCCATTTCTCTTATGGGATTGCAGATGATCTTGATGACCCAAAATACAATCACTACAAATATTGGTCCAATCCTTTGGAAACAAAGTGAGACTCTAATTTACGGTCCTGATAGTTTTTGTTATTGAATCTTTAGTGTTCTTCATGCAAGTGTGGATATCGTTGGCATGAATTTTATTTACTTAAGGAAATTACAGTTGATAGTATTGTCAACCAGCTTTCAAAACCTGAAGAACGATAAAATTCATGTCAAAAGTTTTATGTTTGAAATATAAATGTGATCTTTGTCTATCAATTGTGTTAATGATACTCAAACTGTCTAGCTCGGTATGTACAATTTTGTAAGTGGTGACTGGCTAATTTCTGCAAGTTTTTGGGAACATGAACTAGCTAAATATGTCATCATTTATCTTGTTTCTTGTAAATTGGGATTACCCCTAACACTAAAGTTTTTGCTGGAATAAATGTGCAGGTTGCCAGATGCACCTGATATGGAGATTTACTCCATGTATGGTGTTGGGATTCCAACGGAAAGGTCCTATGTTTATAAGATATCTCCTTCTGCCGAGTGCGGCATCCCATTCCAGATTGACACTGGTGCAGAAGGAAAAGAAGAAGGCAGTTGTCTGCAAGGTGGGGTCTACTCTGTCGATGGTGATGAGACTGTGCCGGTCCTTAGTGCAGGTTTCATGTGTGCAAAAGGTTGGCGGGGCAAAACACGATTCAATCCTTCAGGTATCAAAACCTATATCAGGGAGCATGATCATGCTCCACCAGCTAATCTTCTGGAAGGTCGTGGAACCCAGAGTGGAGCTCACGTTGATATAATGGGGAACTTCCAGTTGATTGATGATATAATAAGAGTTGCTGCAGGGGCCTCCGGAGAAGACTTGGGTGGTGACCAAGTGCATTCTGATATCTTCAAATGGTCAGACAAGATCAACCTAAAATTGTAATTCATGAACAGGTAACAACTTGGTATGGATTTATTATACCTAAATTTCTTCGATGAAAAATGTTTGTATCTTTTTGTTTTGTTTCCATTAACGGCTGTAGATTTTGTTGGCAGTTCAATGCAATTGCTGGTGTTAATTACTGTGCAACCTCTTGACTTTCGTTGTTAATATCTTATCTCATTTTGGATAGAGGGTTACTTATTTGGTGTCGTTATTTCAGGTATTTCTGCTTCCTATCATCTGCGAAGATCAGACAAAATGATGCTGCACATTCCACGAGCTCAGATCTCGTGGAGGTGAAGTGTGGGTGTGATGCAAAAGTTTGTTATTCATGACCAATTACTGCTGTGGAGATGTGTTCGAATGCAGCTCTTGGTCTCGTTAGCATGCTAGGGAGGAAACTGGCAGATGACCATCTTGTAAGGTGTATTTCAGTTGATTAATTATACTGTATTATTATTATATAGTGACGGCTGACCGAAAGGTAATTTTATTTATTTAATTTATAATTTACACATGAAAGGGGTTGTTTGAGTGAAGAGTCTGCATTGTCATTATTATTATAGGTCTTGGGTGCATTTCAAATTGACTGGCCTAATAGATTTACCATTGTTACAACCTAAAATCTTATCCCCAACTGGGACTACAATTAGAGGGGACGAAAACCAGGAACGTCACAAACCTATGTTTCAATACCATACACTATCATTCTACTATATTTTGCCTCACTGGTGACCATGGTAAGTGGCGTTCAAGCTTGGTAGTTTTTATTCCGACCCTGGGTTTTTTTTGGGGGCTTTGGGCGGCCCTTCTCTAATGTAGTCTTCCTCCAAATCTTTGTTATTTCTTAGAGGCATTGTTTAAACGGGCGGGGTCTCACCCATTTTCCTTCTCCTGTAAATAGTTCAGTTCAGAGTGAGCGGAGTCATTGTTTAGTTTTAGTACCTACACGCATGGGTGTAAACAAGTCGAGTAGTGATGTATTTGAATTTGGCTTGATATAAAATGAACCGAGTTGAGTTTTAATGTAGACGAGCCGAACTTTAATATAAGCGAGTCGAGTTGAGTTTGTTTAAAATTTATAATGTTCGGGCTTGGTTCGAGCTGAGTTTGAGTCGAGTTCGAGTCGAACTTGAGCCTAGTGAATATTTATGTACTCGATTTATATAAAATTAAAAAAAAATTGAACATTATATAAGTTCAATGTGACCTCAATAATATTTACGAGCCGAGCCGAACTGAACATTTTTTCGAATTTAAACACGTTGAATTCGAATTTCGAGCCAAGTCGAGCTGAATACTCATTTGTTAAAGTTCTAATCGTTGTTCAATGAGCTTATCCATTTCGAGTCGAGTATTTTTTTCAAGTATAAAATTAACGAGCGCGAGTTGAACCAAATCAAGCCGAACACAAAAAAACTCATAAGAAGGCTTGGCTCGTTTACACCCCTACCTACAGGCTTTAGGTACATTTTAAAATAACTTACTTATAATCCATATCATAGAGTAATTAACATCTAATTTTAATATTAATATGGGATTAAGACCTCAAAGATCACAAACTCAACGTCCCATACTATAAGGTTTCTTATAATTATTTAGAAGTTTTGAAACAATTATTTCGAAGCTTGCTAGCTCATCATCATCAAAGTACTTATAACGGGCATTTTATCAACATCTATACTAATATATAAAACTAAGGATTTTAGTAGGGTGCTACCATGCATCCTTTAAGTTTTTTACAATATTACCCATTTATTTCCTATTTACAAAATTTTTAGTTTAATTAAGATTTATCATGTTTTTGAAACTACTTTATGATACGATTCTTTATCTTTTACTTGTAGTAATAATTTATTTATATTAATATACAAAACTCATGACTTTAATTACAGTGTCGTCACGTATCCTTTAAATTTTTTACAATATTATCCCTTTATATTTTATTTACAACAAATTAGCTTAATTAGGATTTATCACGCATCTTATAACTATTTGATGATATTATTCTTTACTTTTTATTCATAATAATTTATATCTATCTACCTATGTATATACTAATATATAAAATTGAGGATTTGTAATGTGATAATGGCACATGTCCGTTAAATTGTTTACAATATTATCTCCTTTTTTCTTATTTACAAAAGTTTTTATTTTTAGTGAGGTACTGCCACTTGTCCTTTAATTTTTTTACAATATTACCCCTTTTATTTCTTATTTACAAAAGTTTTAGTTTAATTAGAATATGCGAAGTATATTTTAATTATTTTATAATAATCTATTTTTATTTATTATTCATAAAAGTAAATTAAATACAAATTGAATTTTTAAATAAAAATTGTATACTCGTGCGCATTGCAGGGTTAACAACTAGTTTTAACATAATTTTAAATAAAAATGTTAAATTTGAATGTGAGAATTTTTATTCAAAATAAAGAAATTTATGAAAAGGCTTTATAAGTATAAATTTAAAAAATAATGTTAACGGAGTAAAATATCTATTATGACCTTTTTGCCCTCACCCTGTAATTACGCATTCTCATCCTAAAAAAAATTATAATATTTGACATCGTATTAATATATCAATGTATAACGACTTGTTTAAATGAAAAGATTAATGTGAAAGCCAACGAATGGTTTCAATAATTATTTCACGTTTTTATTTCTGTAATTAAAAGAAATATTTTTTGCACGTTTGTTAGATATAATGATGTATTTTAATTCTAAAATTAAATTTTTTAAAAGGGAAAATATCATAAATAGCTAGGTTTCAATATTTTCTATCATAATTAACCAAAAGTTTAAATTTATATTAGATATGACTAGATCTTAAAAGTTTTATTATATAATTTATACCCAATACATATATTTTAAAAATATTTGACTCAATAATATTTATTTTATTAACATAAATACACTTTATCTAACATCAATTTTTTTTAAACATATTTTTCTTATATTTTATATGATCAATGATGTTTAGTTTTTTTAAAAAATTATTCATAATAAAAAATATTCAATAAAACAGAAATTTTATTTTTTAATAAAATATAACAATTTCCAATTCAAATTTTAAACACCTAAAAATTATATGTTTTATTTTATTTTTTATTTTTGATGGTTCAAAATTAAAAAAAGATATTTTTGGTTTTTTAGTTCATTAATAATATAAATTTAGAGTCTATTTATAATTTACTAGTCAATTTTTTGTTCTTATATATGAAGTTAGTAAAAATTATAACTTTTATTCACTTTCTACTTCAATGCTAATAAAAAAAAAATTATGGGCTTTTTTGTTATTGAATAGAAAATGATGGAATTGATATGAAAATTTTAAAAATGATTATATCTTATGTAGTTTTGTAAACTTGGTTATTCTTGAAAGAAAATCTTGTAATATGAATATTTATGATATTTTCCCTTTTTAACCATGAACTTATTATAAATGTTCATATTACAAATCGGTGGCTTATTTATAATGTTATTTATAAGCTTATTTAAGATTTATAAATAATATTATATTTATAGTCTTATAAATATAAATAAGCTTATGTAAGATTTATAAATATAAAAAACTTATTTATAAGCCCATGGATATTTATAATATTCATATTTATAATAAAAAATTTCAAATATGAGATTTTTACGAAAAAGAAGAAGATAATTTTTAATATTATATAATGGGTGAATTAAAACTAATTCTTAAAAAAATGAATATTTTATTATAATGATAAAACTACCATTAAATTGACTTTACAACAAAACAAAATATTAAAATAACTCATCCTAAACAGATAAAAAAAAGTAGAAAGACACTTTTTACTCAAGTGTAGTCGACTGCCCCTTGGTGATGAGTCCAGTAAGGTGGTTAAAGTTGGATGGATTTAGTTGTCTCGAGCCTTGTTTAAATTTATTTTAAAATTTTAAGCCAAGAGTATTTTAAATAGTTTATATATATATATATAAAGTAAATCTATAGTGTTGGCAGCGCACCATGCGGCGCCAAATCTAGGCCGTTGGATTAAAATCCAGCGGCCCAGATTAAAAATGCCACCATACCCGCCAGACCCAACCAAGCGAGGGCACCGCGGCTTGCAGGGGCGACTGCGGCGATGACGAGGGGGGGGGGTATGGTCGGGGGAGAGTGGGGAAAGCGAGGGGGGTGGGGCAGTAGGTAGGGGCATGGGAGGGAGCCGACCAAGCTGGAGGGGGGCCGTGCCGCTTGGGGAGGGGGGAGGGCGGCGGGGAGGGGGCTGTCGGCGGGG
>JAVDBV010052903.1:0-27549 GCA_032619315.1 Piper longum
TAGCTTTAGTTAATAGCCAGCAGCCGAGCATCAAGATGAAGAGAACGAGATGATTGATAAAATTAAATGGATGGATGGGTCTTGGCGAGCACGGATTCGATATAATTTGGAGCCTCTCAAGAAAAAGATCAACCGACTACACGACGCCGACCTGCAGAAGATGATGGGGGATTGATGACCCAACCGATGAGTTCAGAGACGTCTTTGGTGGTCCTCTCAGGAGAGTGGACTTATTTACTGCTTCTTACTGAGGAGCAGTTGGTGGAACTCTTGATCGGTGGTTTTCAACATGACGGGCAGAGGGAGCCTCAAGCCTCGGTCTACCATTTGCCGGTGCCTGGGCACAATCCTCTTGTCCAGGCTAAAGCCGAAGTACTGAGGGAAGGCCTTGAGCTCCTCCAGAGTGCCGTCCATATGTTGCACGTAGTACCCGAACTTGGGCTCGAAGTTGTTGCGCACGCTGAAGGTGAACAAGCCGGGGCAGCGGAGGACCATGCCCACCGCATCAGGCCGGGAGTAGCCCAGGCTCACCAGGTAGTCCAGCTTGGGGATCAGGGTGTTCTCCACGCTGGAGACGAGGAGGATGGAGTCCTGGTAGGCGAGGGCGTGCAGGTCGTTGAAGCCCAGTCGGCGCAGGAAGAAGAGCGCCGGCTTCAGCTGCTCCCTCACGCTGCAGGCCAGCAGCCGGGGGCACTTTTTGATGGCCTTCCTCAACTTTCCGTCCGGCACGCCCAGGTCCTGGGCCAGGAACTCGAACACCGGCGCTAGCTTGGTCCGCACGTCGGAGGTGAGGAGGGAGGGGCACATCCCGAATATGCGTCCCAAGTCCTTGTGGTGGATGCCCTTGGAGCCTAGGTAGGAGACGACGGAGTGGATGGACAGCAAAGAGGCGGTGCGGAGGGAGGGGTTGACCAACAAGGCCCGGCCGGAGTCAACTCCCATCACCTCGAGACAGATTATCTTCTCCTTCAACTCCAAAGGCACCTGCTGCTGCTGTTGCTCATGCTCATGCTCATCATCAACATGATCCCCATCTCCCCCACCGGCGACTGATCTAATGTTTAGACGTTGCAGGAGCTTAATATTACTTATGGACGGCTTGGTGGAGATCATGACATTAGTACTAGTGCCGCCGCTGCCGCTGCTACTACTTCCCTTGCTGCTTACTTTGTGGGATGGTAGCTGGGGGCAATTAGGCTGCGGAGAGACACAGAGAGAGTGAAGAAGTGGCATGCTTCACGTACCCTCTTACCGATTGCTTAGCCTGGGGAGGAGCTGCTGATTATCTAACTTCGCCAAGCCTCCATATTCGAACTAGCTAGCTAGTACCGGAGGTTGGAATCTGCATGCATCACCGCAGGGACGCTACATATGTATATATATAGTCGAGAAGAAGGAGAAGAAGAACACGGCGTTGCATCAAATCAGATCAACGAATCATCAATGCGGCGGCCGCAGCTGCTTGTTGCTGAGCTTATTGAGAGGGGAGGAGGCGAGGCACTCTTGAGTCCATGACAACCACTGCTAAGACCATTCGTCACCTTATCTACTCTTTCCGTGCCGAACAGCTGGCAACCGTTCATTCGCCCTTCTTAGATTTCATCTTCTTTCTCTTATTTCTTTCTCTCTCTTTTTATTTTGGTCAGAGCAATGGGGGCAAATCTTCTCCATCGTCCATTATCTCTCCGTTGAATTAATTGTCCTTTCTGTGGTATGGGATCCGATTCCAATTCGATATTTTCTTCTAAAATTTTAAATCTTAATCATCAAAATCCTTCCAACGAAAAAAAAAAAAACTCCCGACAAGCATGTTTTGTGTTGGTGGAATTTAATCGTACAGTTTAACCGAGGGACCGAGGGACAGTTCCATCCAATGAGCATGGACCTGGAATTTAATTGTACAGTTTAACCCGACCTGGAGCATTTATTTTTGCCAAAGCTATATAACTTGTTCTGGCTGGTTTTGGCTCGTTTTACCTCTAAAAAAGTCGGATCACATTTTGTGATCGAGAAAGTACGAAATATGAAAACCGGTAGCAGCGTTTCCCCCAATTTACTGTACCAAGGAAAGCAGATGTTATCCTGCGTCGATTTTTTTTTTTTTTAAAGACAGATCATATCCTTAAAAATAATAATAAAAAAGCAATACAATAAGAGGTCAAACGAAGCAAAATTCATGCTCGGCTCTTGGGGACCCTCCAACAAGATGCTCGTGCAATTTTACAATTTGCAAAAACACCCATTTTTTGGCCGCCGAGCGATACGGCAGAACAAAGTGCTCATAGATAAATCCTTTTTCGTGTATGCTAAGCAAAATACCTGTACATGATATCTTCAACACTTGCTGATAAGAATTAACCTTAACTTTACAGTTTAAGATAAATGACAAAATTGGGATTCCCATGCAAAACCGAAGTCTGGATCAAACTGGCGCATTTGTCCATAGGGCACAGAACAAGCTCGACTGTGTGGGCATGTCTTGCAATTAGTAGATATCCTCGACAATAACGGGTGCATGAAGCTTCATCTAGAGTCCAGAATTCTAGGCATCTAACAACCTGCTGCCAGTTGATCTAAGACGTTGAATAAGGTCTTCCTTCAATGACTCTGGCACTTGAGAAAGAAATTTTTTTCTGGCATCCGCAATAAGAAGCTTCCTGTATTTTAAAAGTGTTAGTAGGGAAAATAATGCATTGACTATAAGAAACTTGAATTCATGCTAGAGATGAAACATTAAATCTAATCCGTTTTCACAACTTGTGATCTACCATCGCTAAGTGCTAAGCTACAAACATGAAGGATGTGACTCAACAATCATCTTGCATTGACCTCTAGCTAAGCACCGAAAAAATACAGGGGAGAATGGCAAGCATTGTAATCAACCACTACCAAGGATTTGAGTGAAGATAACTGAGTAACATTACCTACCAACAACTTCAAAACATATGAGACTAGCCAATAATAACCAGTGTTACAAGACAGATAAAACATTTAGCTATTTGATAATTTGCTTTTATGTCTTAGTGCACATAACCAATCCTTGATGCCATGTCTCTATCATGGAGAAATTATGGACATACTTCATTAAATGACAGTAAAAGATAGAAGATCAATTAAATGACATACTTCAATTGTGCACCGTCCTCCAGTAGTTCTGCATGTATTCTTTTTCTCCCACGCATAAAATTTTGCACATTGTCAACCCAACCACAGCTACGCAGGGTCATAGAAGCTTCATTGACAAGCCTGATACAGTGGAAGACCAGCAATCAGTTTGAAAATAGCTAAAACGATAACATGATATTCACTGATAACCTTGACCTTCATAACATAAATTTAGCCTATCAATGGTAGGAAAAGCTTAATGAAGTTATAGGCAATATTTAAATCCCTCGGTCCATAACAAAATAGCACTTGCACCCTCCATCTATTACACAGCTTTTTCCACCCCTTGTCAACAGAAAAAGACTATCACACACCATTCCTTTAATGCTAATGAGTTAATAGAATCTTTCTTTAAAAGGATTATGATAATCGGTCAAAGCATTATCAATAAAACCTAATATTGTATCTTTTCAAGGAAAACATAAAACATTTAAGCATGCATTTCTATTACGAAGTTTCCAAAGCATACAATGCTTTGGAAAAAAAAATGATAAATCAGGAAAATACATAACTGACACATTAATTTCAAAAGAGTAAATAGTTTTTCTATCAACAATATTCCGAGTAAAAGAGATGCAAAAATGTTCTTGAAAGGTCAAGTGTTGAGTGCTGTTTACAAGTCCCAGATAACTCAAACAGCTTATCAATATCACAATTCACCAATTCCAGCTAAATCTTAAAGATTTAGAACGCCCTTACCGTTGTTGGAACTTTTCCATTTCAGAACCACAATTAGCATCTTTTCGAAAAACATGCCTAGGATCAGCCAGGGCAAGATGACTCTTCACTTCTTCACTGTCCATTAATTTTCTTTTCCTCCTTTCAGGAGGTGTGCCAACACCATGCGTTTCTACAGAAAATCCACCACTAACAATAGAATCCTCCATATTGCCCTTTCCATTTGCATTGGCAAACTTTTTGGAGGCAACCAACTTTTGATCATCGAAGACTGCTTTCTGCTCAGAACACAATTCAACCTTGTGTGCTATTGACAGAATGTTTCTTTGACAAATTTGGGGCCCACATTGCCCATCAACTTGCTTCTTGGATGAGACATTGACCTTTGCCATATCAAACTTATCATATCCATTACACCTATAATTGTGGGCTCCATTGCTGGCAGAGCCAAGCTCACTGTTTGGATCTTTGCCTGGGTTCTGATTTGCTCGAGAATAGAATAAGATATAAGCCTTCTCTGACAAAACCTCTTCCAGTGTAGACAGTGAAACAAGAGAATCATTACAGCAGTACCAGCAACCAGCTGTATCCTGTAAGGTTCGAGACAGGTAACAAGGGGCCAAATCATTTTATTTGACACAGAAATAGCAGCTTACAGACAAGAGCAACTTAGTAGATGTTCAAGAAAAACCTTGATGTACGCATAATAATGACCAGATTCTGGTGAGTAACCAGAATGCACAACACTTCCAAAAAGTTGGTATACAGGCTGCGGATCCTGGATATTATTGACACATTATTGGAGCAATATACATCTGAGTTATGAAAATATGATTTTGTTTTTTTTTTTAAAAAAGAAAGGTCTAACATATCAAGAAAAACCAAAGATAGAAGTCATAAAATGTGCTAAAAGTGGCCTCACTCAAATAAATCAACAAGATAAGAAAAAAAATTTACAAATCATCATATACAGGAATATTCCAAGTTCATGAAAGATATTGGTCATTAACCCAAGAAGAAATAATAATCATATGAAAGATACAAAAGTCAGTATTAGTGGTTTCAAACATTTATCACTTTATACCACAATTGTAAACAACAAATGAAACTAATTAGAATAATTTGGTTATTCAAAAGAGAGTTTTATACTGATATAGGATTTATATGACTATTTTTCAATTTAATGGCTATCTTATTCATTCAAAAGAATATCCAACTTTATTAAAGCCAGATTCACATCAGTCAAAATTCATTCTACTGCAAATGCTAATGAAATATTCTCAAAGATTGCTCTAAAAATGAAAGCAAAAAACTACCTATCTTCTAAACAAAATTCAACAATGATATTCTTTATTTATTTTATTTTTATTTTTTATTTTGTTGAAAATTTGACAAAAAATTGTCAGTTGATTCTACTTGTAAATTTAGATAGTCTAACCACTTGCCCCAATTCTTTTATTTTTATTTTTATTTTTTGAAAATTTGATAAGAAATTTCAAGTCAAAAGCTCGAGCAGATGGGAGAAGGAATAACTAAATACTTGCTTCAACACTCTCCCTCACATGCAAACAAATTTTTTTTAAAGACTTAACACGTGGAGAAACACAAACACAGGGCAAATAATCTATTAGTTACAACATAAGGCAAATTAACATTTTTTTGCATATATTTCCAACAAGATTCGAACCCCGAGATTCAAAACCTAAATACGGGTAAATGGTTCATTGATCTAAACATGAAACAAATTAATATTTCCTCGGGCATATATTGTTAACGAGATCCAAACCTCTATATACTGGGCAAAAAGTCCTTGGTCACAACACGACGAGATTGAAGCCTCTAAATATGGGGCAAATAGTCCATTGGTCACAACACATGGCAAATTAATATTTTTTCGGGCATATATTATCAATGAGATTTGAACCTCTAAATACGAGGCAAATAGTCCATTAGTCACAAAATAATGGAAATTAATATTTCTTCGGATATATATTGCCAAGTCTAGACCTTTGGCTTTGATACCATGTAAATTAAGCTCGAGCTGTCAGAAAAGTGAACAAAAAAATATTTACTTCAACACCACTTCACAGTAATAATGAAGCATACTAGATTTGAAGAAACTTAAATGGAAGACATTCAAACTATGAAATGTCGTATAAATGGAATATAACCACTGAGCTTGCAACAAATGGAATCGATTCACATCTTAACATCCTAGGGCATGAAAGCAGATGAATAAAAACTAGAATAACGAGGAAGAAAGGGGTTAAAAAAAAGTGGGGGCTCACCTGGCTGCTTTTGCTCATGTAACTTGAAAGTTTTAAAGCTTCCTGGAAAGCAATGGGCTTGTTAATTTTACTCCCATGAATACCCTCGAATCTCTGTGTTTGTAGGCGAGGTATGAAGGAGGTCAGTTTGTTAATTTTTTTTTTAAAAAAAGGAAACAACAAAGGGAAAGACCAATACCTTGAGCTGAATGACAAGGATGTTAGGTGCTTGGAGGAGGAACATCTGCTTCTTGGCAGGTGATAGTTTACCACATCTGGAAAAGCAGCTAACACTTAAATCATACACTAATGACTAATAAGGATGAGTCAGCTAACATTACTATACTATACACTATATATAATAAATGATGAAGAATGAAGATCGAAGAGACGTCAAGAAAGAAAAAAACAAAAACAAAAACTCACGATTGGCATTGATATTTGTTGGAGCCATCAAGAAGCTCGGGGTTAAAGAAGGCGCGGAGGGAGTCAAGGAGGGAGGAGGAGTGGAAGATGTCGAGGCTGATGTCCATGAATTCATCGAACTTGTTGGATTCGGCGCCGCAGGAGAGGCACTTGACCTGGTTGAGGAGGGAGCCGCCGAAGATCTGTTGGAAGACGGAGTGGCTGGGATGGGACTGGGGGACGATGACGAGTGACATTATCATTGATATGCTTGGGAAGCGGCTGTTGCTGCTGCTTCTTGGCTTCGATGTGGCAGGCATCAATGAGGAAGCGGAGGAATTCGTGGGCGTCTTCTTGGCGGCCAAGTCGAAAGTGGCCGGCGAAGAGGCGAAGATAACGGCGGATCTTAGAGGGGACGAGTGGGGAGTCATGGAGAAGGGAGGTGTGGGAAAGGGATATTTGGCGCTCGAGCAGGCATAGCGGGCAGACGGGAGGAAGGGCGGCGCCGCTGCCGTCGGGATCATCGGTGGAGGAAGGAGTAGTACAAGGAGGGGGCGGCGGGGGGGGCACGGGGAGGGCGGAGCTATTGTTGTTGTTGTTGGCGGCGGCGGCGGTGCAGATGGAGGAGTGGGTGTGGGTTAGGCAAAAGTGGGCAAGGGGAGGCGTGTAGGAGAGGCACTGCAGGACGCTGTTGAGGTAGCAGGAGTTGCCCAAATTCTTGAGCCCCAGAGGTGGAAGCCCTAGCTTTCGCCGCCGGAGGAGCTGGTAATTTGGTTGCCAACTCATCTGCATCTCCACCGACCTCCTCCTCTTGCTGCTGTTGAAGGAGGAGGCGGCGGCCATCGATCGATCGATCGATCCATCCATAATATTATAGTAATGATAATATCATTCATCCACGAACGAATTAGAGGAATGAATGAGCAGAAGCCGCTACAGCTCCAGCTGCAGCTGTAGCCTCTTCGGCTTCCTCATCGTCTCCACCTCCAACCGGCGACGACAGCCTGAACCACCACCGGCTCCGCCACCTATGCGACATGACTGACTCGCTCAACACCGCATCTTACCAAACTCGCTGCCTCACCCAATCGCACCCACTGGCTCTTCCCCCTCGTCACACACACCACAGCATGGCTGCCTCTTTATTTGCCATTTCCCCCTTCGTATTTATTAATCCAACTTTTTACTGTATTTTTTTTTAAAATATAGGTATCGTTAATTAATCATTATTAGGGGGAAAAAGAAAAAAAAATCTCAAAAATGATCAGACTCTGCCCTCCAAGCCTCCAGGTTAGCTTATATATAAACTAATAAATCAATCTGACCATTTAAAAAAAAACCACTGCCACCGTGTACATTATTCCTTTAGTTTCTTTTTATTGAATTTTTTTTATGAAAACTAGTTGCACAACGACTGAGGTTTAATTTTATTTATTGACTGGGTTGGCTAGTTGCTCCCATTCACAATTCACGGTTTAAAATTGTTACGAATATCGTGTTCGACTTCTTAATTCATCAACAGTCTAAATTAAACTATTACAAAAATAAAATTAGTAAAGAATAAAATAGTTTTAGATGTGAATGAAATGGCATTTTTACTCTAACCGTTTTATTTATTTAAATAAATAAATGCTATTCAGCTATTTTTTTATATAATATAAATTTCCTTTCTATATAAAACTAAACTTTAAATTGTCAAAACCTGATTAAATTATTTAATTTAGATTATTTATTTATTTTCTAGTTTGTAATACTAGCTAATCATATTTTGAATAGTTGAAATAGTTCATTTCTTGTGAGTGAGAGGGTATTGTAGACAATTACACGTTTTAACCTGCTCAATACCGTTGGGTTTATAATATATAAAGTGGCACATATTAATCATTAAATCATCCGGCAAAATAATAAAATTTCGATTATGATAGAACTTTATAAATTTAATTAATGGTACACTTATGACAAATATTTTTTAAACAGTTAATAACTATGATAATAAATACTATTAGCCAAACATGATGGAGTGAGTCAATTGCAATCGGAACACTTTCTACTTAAGGCAAATCATGCTTATCCTTCTCGGGAGTCGGCCATCTCTGTGACACATCTCGGTCATTATAAAAGAGTAACTTAACGTTGAGATACAGAATTATTATTAGTCCTAAAATGAGACTAAATCTAAACGTACAACTGACCCTATGAAAGCGGCAGGAGCCAAGAGCAGGGGGTGACGGCGTTTGAGAGAAAGCGTTCGGTAATTGTGGTTTTTGAATCGGTCATGAGTGGCGAGCCGTCGCCGCTTGTAGGGTTGTGGTTATGAGATATGTATACGAATCCAAATCAGCTGATTGGTCGACCAGGAGGTTGGGTTAAATAACAAACAGATATAGTCAATATTGTTGAAAATCGCCCAAACCCTCATCCTGTGGGTACCTGTTGTGCCTTGAACGACCGACCAGTATAGATTTGGGCACTAGGAAGTACCTACTTGCCTTGTACAACCAGTGAAGGCCTTCTACGCTTTTCTCCGAACCCTACTACAAGTAGTTATCATTACATTGCTTTTTAAAAAAAAATAATTAAAATTTGCTAATTTACACACCGCCCCCGTTTAGTCGCAAGAACGTTATCAATAGCTGGACCAGAGAACCAACCATTCCTTCAAATTTAGAAGAAAACATAATTACATATAATAAGGAATCTGCTTTACATTTTCAGGAAGAAACATGCGTCAACCATGTTGTATTTCTGGCATGTACAAAATATAAATTTACTAATTTACTTTACACGTCAAACTTTATTCATATTTTACGCCAGATAGTTGTATATCTGCGGGTTGCTCTTGTCCCGCTCGAGGTATTCTCTGTCTATGAGGCTTTCGATTCTTTTCTTCAGGTCTGCTGGCTTAATCGGGAATTTAAGCTGCAGCGAGTGAATGGCACATAAATAAAAAGATAACACAATCAGGAATAAATTTTTTTCCAAAAAAAAAAGATCTATACAAGGGACTGATGATATCTATATGCAGACAGACAATTTTTAACATCCTTCAGAACAATGAACAATATTCAAGTTTCCTTCCTAATGAGCAAATTACTTAGTACCTGTTGAAAAAGCTCTGTTATCAAGAGGGTGTGGCTTAGTACCTTCCTCGTCTTCATTATGCGAACTATTGCAGCATCAACCTATAAAATAACTGTATCAGGACATGCTCCATTGCTGTCAAGAAATGCCTAATAACCTATAATAGGAAACATCACTCAAGCAGACACATTTTCTCAATACAAAACTGACTTAAGATAACATCTTGAAGCATCAAAATTTTGGGACAAGACGTGGTGTTAAGAGGAAGTATAATGCAATTTCAACAACTACATTATTTCTTAAACGAAAAAAGAATGTGCATGCTAGTTAAACCAGCTTTTATTATAAGCAACCTCTGATCCTCGCTGTCACTAGAATTGATTTTTTTTCCTGGTATAAAGTAAGGGATATAGGAATTTAATTTTTCTTAATGTGTTCAGCTAATTGCACTCCACTATGATATCTTGGATTGTCAATCTCAAGTGCAGTTAAAAGGGGCTGGCATTAGGAAAGATATCTGACCATCAAAATAGAGAGTGACTTCCGACGTAGTTTGTGATAGACATATTCCTGCTAATTATTATGTCATACAACTATCTACCAACTTTGCTCTGTGGAACTGAACGTTGATCTACTACAGGTAGAATTGATAAATAAGTGGCCAATATGCACATATTAAGATAGTTGTATAATAAAACTCTTAGATATTGAATCCACAAAGCATTATATGTGCACAACTGGAGGTCAAACCTATTACAAGAACATTGATTTGAGAATGCCTTTAACATTAGTTTGGGCATTCATAAAGATATATTCTTGGTGTTGTCATGAAGAGATATGATACATATTTTTATCGTAGTATAAAGAGGGCCAAAAGGACATTGACGGGGTTGATACGAAATGCCATAAAAAATTTGGAATTGAGCATTGATATGGCCTATTTCAAAATCAAGAGGAGGAAAAGAATTTGTAATCTTGACCTCAATAATCTGAGATTGGATGGATTAAAAAAAAATAATAAAAAAATAAAGAAGAAGATCACATTTGAGAACCTAAGCATAGGGCTCTAACCAACAATGCTATAGATGTCCTTACCATTGAGCGAGGGAAGAGAACCTTGATGAATGAGAACAAAAAGGATAGAATGATGTGTAAAAGGATACATATTCTTGGTATTGTCATGAAGAGATATGATACATAATTACATATTTTTATTGTAGTATAAAGAGGGGCAAAATGACATTGATGGGTTGATAAGAAATGCTACAGACAAGTTGACATTGAGCATCGATATGGCCTATTTCAAAATCAAGTGGAGGAAAATAATTCATAATTTTGACCTCAATAATCCGAGATTGGATGGATTAAAAAACATAAATAAATAAAGAGAAGAAGAACACATTTGAGAGCGTAAGCATAGGGCTCTAACCAACAATAATATAGATGCCCTCACCATGAGTGAGGGAAGAGAACCTTGAAAAACGAAAACAAAAAGGAAAGAATGATGTGTAAAAGGATACATTACGTTAGGTGTCAATAAATAGGCCCACTAGGGTCATGAATCAAGGGAAAATAAACCCATTCTTGGGTATTAGGTATTAGTTATGAAGTATTCACTTGCAAGGCCATTAGGCCTATTAGTGTAAGAGTCCAACTGGTTTTCTCATATATAAATTCTATGGTTGAAATGGTAGGAGTCTTTAAATAAAGTGGAAATCTATATCTATTTAAGACCTAAACATTACAGTTAAGGTCAATTTAATAAAACCTGGACTAAAAAGTATTATTTTATAAAAGACGACTAAAGAGTATTATTTTATAATTTATTTTATAAATTATTTAAGAAAAGATGACTAAAGAGTATTATTCTATAAAAGAAGGATGCAATTTATCATTTGAGGAATAAATAATTGAGTTTAATTTACAATACCACTTTAGGATTATCTTATATTACAAGGGTTGCCATAGTGTCAAATCCCTAATTCCCAAATTGAGATTCAATCTTCAACCCTAATCAATAGGATTAGACTTGATTTCCCTAAATCAAAGTTAAATCCTATCACATTATCTAAAAAGTTTATAATTGCCAGCCATCAATTGTAAGTTGACCAACATTAGCATGAACAAAACTAAACTTCCCTAAAGTTATTAGATTTTTTTTAAAATTTTCTCAAATAAAGCTCTGCAATTAATTCTCCATTTTTCAATTATAATTGGCATCCTAAATACTAGCTGTTTCAATTTAGGAAAAACTAGTACAGAATGGCTAGACCCTAATGCACCATTAAAAATGGTAAATATCAACCTGATATTGGCGATCCTGGAAAACTCTTTCTGTTGTACTCGTGCTCTCCTCTACAGTTTCCTTCATCTGAATGGCATTCACCTGAACCACACCATAATCTCCACTAAATTGTTTTCCTTATTTCGCAAAAGATACCACCATGCAATATGAAAATTGAAGAACTGTGTAAGAATTCGAAACTTTGACCAAGAATAAGAACACGAACACCATCAATAAAGCATTCATCGTCTGTAGACATGACATCATGGTGTGCAGCACAATCATAATGGAACAGCTCATCAAAAGAATACATGGAAAACCAAAAACCTAGGCTTTCAACAAAAAAAAAAATTGTACAATTTTCAAAGGACTCCTACCTTTATGCGATAAAGAGGAGCACAAAACTCTTCATTGAAGAGAAATGAGTCATCATTGTCCACATCTCTTCCCTTGGGGAACTATCAAAACGATAAATGATGAAAAATTGATTAACACCTTCACAAAATTTTGACTCACATTTCAGAAATGACCCTCATCAGACAAGATACAGAGACCATCAGACCGCAAACCTTTTGAAGTACACGAACTTTGCCACACGCCAGTGATTGCAAAGTCCTCCTCAGCTCATTATCTTCGATGCCGGTGGAATCTTTGATGTCTTGAAATGAGAGCTTTGAAGCATCATTGAACAGCATCAAAACAACAGTCTGGATACAGATAAACATAAAAGTACTAAGTAAGAACTACTAGAAATGCCAGATAAGACTGCACGATATTTGTCAATAAAAAGCAGACAAGAGCACCAACCTGGAACAGAGAAACTGCCAACTCCTTTTTACCTCTGGGAAACTCTGCTTTTATTACACAATGACCTAATGAATTTTGCCACATGAGACGTCTGCCACTGTACTTGCTCAAGTAGAATTCTCTAAAAATATCCTGTAAACATCATCAAATAAGTGGAAATAAGGTCACAATAAATATTGTATACTCTAAATTTTAAAGATTAAAATGATCTAGGTCTTCGTTACCTGATAAACATTCAATTCATGTGGAAGACGAACATCCATGGGAGGATAGGTTGGCCAGTACCTATTGACAATTCGTTTTAATATCATAGAAATGCTTGATGATCAATGCTAACATGAAAGACATAATCAATTCAAAACAAGACACACCCAGTCGTCAGTACGTGAACGCTCATCTCTATACCAATAGGCAGCTTGCTTCTGGCTTGAGAAGACTGTTTGAAGGACTCGTTAATTTCTTTGGATAACTCAATGTCCTAAAGCAAATGCAGTATCAGTAAGAAATACATCAAGCCTCAACAAGGGACAACATATGGTAGCAATGTGAGCTAGTGCCACGAAAATTCCCCAAAAAAAAGAAGAAAAAAAAAGAATGCCAAGAGTCAAAGCCGTAAACCACATGACCACATTCCAGAAAATACAAAAATTTCAACAAATATTTCTTTCATTCAGTACTATAGATTTGCAAGAACAAGACATTACATGCACAAATAAGGGAGATGTACTTGCCACATCCCCGCCTTTAGGCCTACACCCAGTAAGAGGATGGGTATATATTTGGTTAAGGCCTGTAATTTGGACAAGAAGTTTACTATAATGGCTAGTCATCATGGGATAGAAGAAAATCCATAAAATAAGAGGTAACTCTCACTTTGGGTCAGGGGATGAATTTGATGAAATTAACTAAAAGAAACAATTTCAGCTGGTAACAACTCACCCAAAGCTTATTACTATTACAATAAATCCGCTTTCATCAGATTTTTATCTCCAAAAATCCACAATATTACATAGTACCCTACATTCAGAGGAAATTCTACAATATTAAATAATTCCTCACACCAAACACAAATAACAGGCAAGAAATAAGTACCTCATACTTGATCTTGTGAAATTAAATATGCATCATCAACATGAAGATCTCATTTCCGCTAAAATGATATCTACCTACCTTAAACATCCCTTCAAGCTTATTGGTGAATTGGCTCCCACATTCGGTCTTGAGCTGTAAAATAAAAAACCGAAGAATGTCCAAATACATGTAAATGAACACAAAACTTAACATACATATGGAATGCTACCAACCTTAATATACCTTTGATATCATTGATTTTTCAGCATCAATGGAGGCACTCTTTCCTAGAAGCAGTCGTTTGGCAAGGTCTTTCTTGTAGAAAGCTTCAAATACATCCTTACCCTTCATTAAGAAAGAGAAAACAGAATACATAGCGCTGTTAATCAAATAGTTGAAGAAGGGTAATTTTTTAAAAAAATTTTAAAAAAAATCATAAGTTTGCGACTAAATCTGCTCATCATTATCATCAAAAACTTATCATGCATCCATTATGTATAAATCATCAGATGCAGAGCAACTTTCAATGCAAAGATCAGTTCTATCTTGCATGGTAGCGATGCAGTGCAATCCTTGATCAATGCTTAGAATTTGTTTACATGGGTGTTTTTTGGTTCATTGGATGTTTTGGCCATTTCCCTTATCTGATTTATGATGGGCATTTTTGTATTTTTCCCGTCCAATGATAACACTCAATAGGTCGAACAGGCTTGAGTTTTTGATACTTCAAATGTCTTCTTCTCCTACTCTTGGTTCTTGCCTCTTCTCTGTCAAGTCTCTCTAAATCGATTGCTTATCCCCAATTCTTACTCTTTTGATGCTTGAGAGCTTCTTCTACTTTTAATCATCTAGTTATCAATGCTTCAAATGTTTGCACTGCATCCAGCAGCTACATGAGAAAGTCTTTTAGTCTAAATGTAATATAATTTAGGCTCTCTAAATCGAATGCTTATCCCCAATTCTTACTCTTTTGATGATTGAGAGTTTCTTCTACTTTTAATCATCATGTCATCAATGCTTTAAATGTTTGCTCTGCATCCAGTAGCTACATAAGAAAGTCTTTTAGCCTAAATGTAATATAATTTATTTTAAGTGGGATACTTTTTGGGTGATTATACACTATTTTCATGGTTATTATTTTAACTTGCAACTGTAAATTGGATAATCTACATTACAGACCGTAAATTATTTGACTTCTGCCTATAAATCTGTACTCTCAAAATTAATGCAGAAGTTTAATTTCGTTAATTGGAGCACTTTGTGCATATCATCAAATTTTTTTTCTTTACTTGGAGGGTGAATTTGTCGCATACTTCTGAAAAAAAAGGAATCTAATTGTGGCAGCAGAGGCATCCAACAACTACAAAGGTCTAGGCCATGAGAGATTCAACAAGCTTATAATACAATCCAGAAGATGACTTTTTTGATATAAGAGAACAGTTCATCATGACATTCAGTTTGGGCAGTCCATAATAACCTGAATATACTGTTTTATCTGAATGATGCAAGACTAAGTAGCCTATTTTATATTCCAAAAATGACACCAGAATATGGCTTCCATCTTAAGAAATCGAGTGGGATCTCAGTCTCCTGAGGATGCAGAGACTTGACTGACACAAGACTATACTAAAACTTTCTGTTGTTTTCTATATATCTTGAATTAAATGGGCCACGATATGACCGTGAGAAAAGACAAGGAAAATACTGAACCAATAACAGCATACAGATATAAAACAACAAGAACATAAATTTAAGCACAAGGAGAAACTGAAGAAATCCAAAACTCAAAGCTCTTTTCACAGGCAGGAATAAACTTGCATCGATATCATTCTATCTATATATTATCTTAGTAGTTATTAAATTAAGTATTAAGACTTATTAAGCCTTTAACATTTACTGCTCTTGCTGACATTCATCAGAGATAAAAAGAATAAAATTGCAAAACCAACCTAATGTGTTTTTTATTACTCAGGAGGTGTAGTAATTCCATGAGAAATACTGATATGGTAATTTTCCAACGCATCATGTAATTGGACAAAAATTTACCTGTATAAATCTAAATAAAACCAAAACCCTGTCAAGGGTGCCCTCCAACTACTCTTCAGACGTTCCCTTGTTACCAGCACGAAGTTTCTCATCCAAGAATTTAGCAATCAACTCAGCAGGTCGATTCTATCAAAAAGGAATAGCATGCCACATTTAATGCAATGAGATTGCATTAGCTTTGATCTGGCTACCAATTAAAGCAAAATTTAACATGTCTAATCTTAAACAAAGCAAAAACATTTCCATTGTCAAACATTTCTAGGATGGTGTCAAATTAAAAACCTAAATAAGTAATCTGCACCTAAGAACTTTAGATATTGTTTTGAAAGCCATGAAGCCAATTTACAAAATTCCGTTGATAGAAAAAGTGTAGCAAGAGAGATGATTGCCTTTAAGCTACAATGATGTCTCCCTTATTATGAATGTCTAGGTTTTTTTTTTCCTTTTCTTTTCTTTCTTTTTTTGATGAGATTATTAATTTATCAACATAGCCCTTAAGAAGGTAAAAGTAGAATGAAAACAATTCTAACGTTCTAACCAGACCCAAGTGCAAATTGAAAATCATTTCTTCAAAAGTTGAAGATCTATAGACATATCTTCATTAATATATTAGGATCTTACCCCTAGTAGGTGTTGAATGAGAGAATAATTTTTGGAAAATCTTACATCCCACCCATCTTCAAGAAATTCTAACCTCAGAATTCTTTATCTTGGCTCAAAAGCCTAGTCCTATCTATTATGACCTACTAACCAATATGGTTCGAGTCGGCTTTGATACCATTTATTATGATCTAACCTAAATAGAAATTGATAGACTAAATTATTTCTTCAAAAATGGTTAAAAAAGTTGAATAAAATAGACACATCCTTATTAATATATTAGATCTTACCCTATTAAGCATTGCATATTGAACTAACTTTTTGAAAATTATACATTTATATAACGACCCATCCTAAGTGCAACATAATGGGTCATGTCATTTCTTCGAAATGATTAACATAAGTTGAAGATTTACAAGCACGACTGCATCAATATAGTGGATCAGCTCCCGATATGTATTGGATGTAGAATTAATTTTGTAGGATCTTTCAATCTACCCACTTTTAAAAAATTCTATTATAAGAACTCCTTTATATAGCCCATAGGCCTAGACCATGCCCACTTCATCCCACCATCCAATACGATCTCAATTTGACTCGGATACTATTTGTAACTACCCAGCCCAAGTGTGATATAGTGGGTCAAGTCATTTCTTTAAAATAGTTAACTAAAGTTAAAGGTTTATAGGCATACCCCATTAATATAATAGAACTTGCGAATATCCTGATCAATATTGGATGTGAGACTAATTTTATGGGATCTTACAATAATAGGTAATAACATTCCTCTCTCTAAACCAAAGAAGATAAACCAAAAAACAATAAAATGAACAGAAATTTGATTTTCCATTGTTCAAACTCATCTAATTAAGATATCACGACCATGCCCATTATATTAAGAACAATAAAAATTTTATATTGAACAAATTCCTAGATATAGCAATTGAAGCAAAATTAGAAAATTTAGAAGTTCTCTTAATACATCCAAAAATATTATGAATCCCAAAAATAATTCCCCTAAATACCACAGAGCTGCACAATTTTTTCTCTCAACAATATTTCCCAACATATGCCTTGCCACATATAGGAAGTTAAGCAACTAAATGAAGATATTGATTCATCAATAAGGAAGCATTAACAATTTCAACAGCTAATCCACAAAGAATTTGCTCTGCCATCAAGCAATAATCACATATTAGAGATGCAATACTGCAAGAGGTATTAGAAGTGAAGCAGTTATGCAGAACAACATTGGAAAACATGTTAGATTGCTGCCCACATAAATTCAGAACCACAAGAAATTTCATTCATTTTCCATGCTCCAGTATTCCATAATATGAGCATATCCATGAATACGACTTTTGATGCTACTTGAACATGTAGATTTTCCTCGACCAAATAAAACTATTGGGTGATAGAACTCCAAGTCAGTAACGGGTCTATTTGGATTGAAAGAAGAAATAAAAAATGAAAGAAAAAAGCACTTTTTTGCACTTTCCAGTGCTTGGTTCACTATAAAGTATTCGATGGCTCCCTCATGTGGGCCCCACAAGAAAACATGCTCTTATAACATTTTATTCATTTCCCCACTAAAAATGTGAGCAAGCGAAAGAAAACCGACTTGCTCATTTCTCGGCAACTTTTCTTATTTACCAACTCCATCACTGACACAGGCAAATCTGGCCATTGCTCTTTATATGCTTGTCCATGTCGGTCGTAGTCAACCCTAATTTGAATAAATTTTAGATATCTTCGACAAATTTCCAAATATATCAGCTCACACCTTGTTCAACACGATACTGAGTGACATTGAAAAACTTAGGAATGTCGTCGGATGGCTAAAATGGAAGGTCGCCTCATGTATGCTTTGTGATCAACACATTCTATCGAGTCTAAAAATTAATTTTATCAGACATCAATCATGCTGATCATGTTGTATGGGGCTCAATCTTAGGCTCACAAGAATCATAGATGGGACTGTTGAGATCATTTGGTGGCAAGACCTTAAGAATCAGGTGCACCAGGGCTACAAGACTATAGTCAAGAGTGGGACCAATTAAGTACAAAATCCTATGGAGATATGCCATGAAGGCCCCTAGTGCGGTAGCAAAGAACCTGAAAGAAGGTCGAGCAGCAGGACAAGGTAATTTGTGATCAACCTTTTGTAAGGTTTACAATTGAGTGGAAGAATAGGATACAAGGCTGTACCATGATTATTTGGGATTTGGCAAAAAAAAAAGTGTTTATGATTTGAGTGTAGGATTGGCGAAGAGTGTTTATAAATGAATGAGAGTGTTTATAACAACAAAAAATATGAAAATCAGTTTTCATCTTCCCCACCATTTGATCAGATCAGAAGAGAAGTAAGAGCTAGCACCTACAAGTTAATAGCTACTTAATACATCATACAATTAACATCATTTAATACACAACTTTCATTAAGCAAGGTGAAAAACTACAACCAAGATATGGTCATATTAAGTCAAAAAATCTCATGCTAACTAAACACTCAATTGTATTAACTTTGTAAACATTAGGTTATTGTGAAAATCAGAAATATTTTACTTTATAACTTACAACAGTGTGTGATAACTCTGAAAAATCAAATAGATTCACAAATGGCCCAATGTAAAGCATTTATTGGATGAGCAAAACATATATTCGGATCCATGAGCAACTTTATACAATGAAGATGTGATCTTTTCAAGGCAAAATCTAAACTCCGTGCAAAATGTTAAAAGTACCATAATGAAGTAAAAGTAACATTAACTACTACCCTCTAATTAGAGTTAACTAACCTGACGCAAATTAATTAGATATTCAAATGCATCTTTTATGGTGTTTGAGAATGCCTCGTTTCGAAAGAAACTTATCTCCCATATTGCATCAAGAGATGACTTGAATTCCAAAAGGTATGACACCAGGTCTCTATCTTTCTCTTCATCCATAATTATCCCCTGTCCAGTTCCACGTATATAAGAACTAAGAGCTTGCCGGAGTGACTCATGGGCATTAACTCTTACAAATAGTCCATACATTCGCTGAAGATCATTGATGCGATTTGCATCCATAAGCAATGTAAATCCCTGCCAAAATTTTAGTAAACAGTTTTTAAGTATTTATCTAGTCGTGGAGTGTTGGGCTCTATTACAAGGTCATAAATGAGCATTGACCAATTGGAAAGAAAGGTTATAATCATATAGACACATTTCATCACCTTGTCAATAATGGAAGAAATATGGCAGTCAAGGAGTTGCCTTTCGGCGGTGGCTAAAAGAGGCTTTCTTGTACTTGTGTCCAGGTATAGCAAGCATCTTTCATGTTCTTCATGCAACCGCAACTGCAAATATTATTTATGTATCAATAACCATCTACCACTAAATTGGAAATTTAACGAGCATCATTAATTCACTCAACCAGAAAAGGAGAACGTAGATAAAGTTAAGATCATGTGAAGACACGTTACATCCAAAATGTTCTCATATTTGTAGAAACAATATACAAGGCAATTAAGAACAGCCAAAAAATGCTTTGTCAAACACTGATTTTCGATTAATTCAAGAAGTGTTAAAGACAAGGATGTGGTTCATATATAGCATTGTTATTGGATAAATCACCTTACAATGACAGCATAAAAGATACGTAGAAGATAGATATTATATGCTTCAGAAAAATGATCCAAAAGGAGAAGATGAACATCCTGATGAACTTTGATCGAGTTCATAGACAGCAATAAATGTTTATGAACTGAAAATGGACATAATCTTTGAGATCACAGTAAAGACAAAAGAATAAGCATGATAGTGATGGTGATTATATCAAAGAAAATAATCTTAGAAAGCTGTCTGTAGGCAGTAAGTTAGAGGACAAACTAGCCACCTCAACATGTTTCATGTAATCGGGAATGTCTGACTGTTGCATGTACTTAACACCTTCAGTTGCATAAAATTCAGAAGTGCATTCTAAAAATGGCTTCTCAAAGCTTTCTGTATAGATCCCCAAGTCAGTGAACATCTGAAGAAGATGGCCAACAAGCATCCTATCAATGGCTTCACCGAACCTAAAAAGGAGGATCAGAACATGTTAAAAATAACGTAGCTAAAAATCTACAATAATGGAAAAGTCACATAACTTTTTCTCCACTAAAATATTGATAGAAGAGGCAACAACTTAGGACACATTAGTTCATTATTGCAGCATCTGGAATAGCTACAAGAGATTCATGCAAATTGCAGCATCAGAATATACTAAGAGCTGCATGCTTATAAGTCTTCTTTGCCATAGAATTATATATAACATTTCACCTAAACATCCACAAAGACATCAGACAATGAATGCTGAATGAACATGCTCTTAACTCATTTCTTTTAACAATTCAGTATAAGAGTTTGAAACATTGAACTTCCCTGACTACCATGTTTATAAATAAAATCATAGAAAGCAAACTTTAAGGGAATTTTCCGTTTTCTCTGGTTTAGAGGCAAATTAAATGAAAAAGCTCCATTTTCTTCTCTCAAGCATGTGAGTACAAGATCAAAATCTCATTCATCTTTGGTTAAGTGTGTGAGTATCATGTGGGTGAGCTTCCAATCCGTTGTTTGGGTGGCCTTTGTTTGAGCTCTAGAAAGCTTTCCTATGCAATGTGTTTGTCCCTAATAGACAAAATCAAAGCTAAAATTCAAGGATGGATCTCTTGTGCGTTGAGCATTGTCAACTCTTAAAGTTCATCTTAGTGCTATGCTCTTTGTTGGACTTCTAGTTTAAACTTTCTAAGGGACCACTCAACCATATTTTCAAGCTTTTTTCGGCTTTTCTGTGGAAGGAAAAGGCTGACTGTGATGGTTAATGCAATATCAACTGGAGGAAAGTTCGCAAACCTCTCAATGAAGGGGGTCTTAAGTCTTAGAGATTTATAATAAGTCAATTTGGCTGCATATTCATGCTACATCGCTTTGCACACAAGCGGAGGCAGGTTTCAAATTAGCAGCCTGCTTTTTGGACAACTCTTCTAGAGCATGTTAACAAATAAGAAGAGTCTTTGCATTAAGTGGATCCATGGAGTTTACATATTAAATCACTCTATTTACTTTGCTCATTCCTGCTCTTCTCATGCTTGGAATAGCATTCCCTCCCTTTGGAATCTATTCATATCGGGTTGTTTTTACAAGATTGGCAATGGTAGCCTCCCTCACACGTGGCTTGATCTTTGGTTGGATCATTCTCCTCACTAATCCAAATTCAATAACATAACAAACAACAATTACAAAACTTGGAACTTGGGCTCTTTCTGCAGACTACATGTCAAAATAGGAGTCTTAACCAACACACTCCATCAAGAGTTTTTGGAATTTTCTAGGCACTCCTAGTAATCATGTCCCTTGGCACTCCCTTGTGCGGTTCAAGCACATATCCAACAAACATGCTCTCATTACCTGGCCTGCTATGTCTGATTGGGACCTTGCTAGTAATGCTCGCGGTGCATGTACTTTATTAAAATCCATGACCAATTCTTCTTTAAAGGCTCTTACAATATGCGTGTTTGGAACCTTATCCTCCACAAATGCCAAATATACCACCAGATCCTCTAATTTAATGGAGAGATCAATTGGCTACTTACCTTTCATACTCCAGCATTCTTATCAAGACTCTCTTCATTAATTTCATTTCCTTTATTTGGTATGTGCATAAAAAGAGAATCTCTCAAAGCATTTCGACTAAATATGAGGCTCTACATTCAGCTTTAAACTTTAAGGTTCAATTAGCCTCCAATGACCTCAATTACAAGCAAAAAATTTCGGCCAACAGTAACTTTCTAGCAGACTTTTGGATGCAATTATCATACTTATTTCTGCCTCCCACTTTCTGAGACTTAGGCTGCTCGTGTTTCCCCTTTAGGGATTTTTAATAATGAATTTAAACTCATTAATGAACTCCAACAAAGCAGCCGAAACTGTGAGAGAGCTAAATTTCAAAGGTATGTATACCCCACGATTTATTTATTTTTGTTTACAATTGCCAACCAATTATTATAGATGATTCAAGGGATGCAAGTGCCTATGGTATACCAGGAATATAAATTAGCATTAAGGAGTTTGTAACATTGCTGTAAATTTAAAAGTTCCATATTTTTAAAAATTGTACGGAATCTGTCATTTATTATTAGCTTTGTTAAGGATGAAGAAGATATTAACTTTCCTCAATCAACAAGAACCTCATGATGTCTATCCAATAATTTACAAAATGGTGATTAATAAAAGCTTGAAATGATAAAATGTATCATGTGTGGCAATTAGTGTAAAGAGTATGGGTAAAGCTAATGATTTTTCAATTATAGTTAGTTCACAGTAAGGTGCAGCTCAAGATCTCATCTCTTTGCCATAGTGGTGGATAAATTGACTTTCGGATTCAGAATGGTACTCCCTATGGCCTCTTTATACTCTTTGTAAATGATAGGAGTTGGTTGATATTTTATCGCAAAAGGGTGGATTTCAGACTATAGAAGGAAACCTTGGAATCAAAAGGTCTTAATATTAACAAGATTAAGACAATGCATACATACTTTCAATGGGAGAAAGGAGGAAACTTAAATATATTTGGCACATCACAAGCTGCAATAAAAAAAGTCCTTTTAAGTACATAGGGTTAATATTTGAAGCCACATTGGCTATTGACTTGAATGTTGCCCTTTGGATAGTGATGCAGCATCCTAAGGTTGCACCTTCGTGTATATGCTAGAAAGAAGATAAACACAGTTGGAGCTACAATGGGCCACAGGACCAGCCCCAGTAATTGATTAATAAAATCTTTAAGTAGTCTTAAATTACTTGTTTAGGAGTTCTAATCTCATCCCCATTTGACTTTTTTGTTTAGAAGTTTCTTTTTGTTATTTTATTGTTTTAGAACCTACCTTTCTAACATTGCTTGTTATGGAAGAAAATCGACTATGAATACTCATTAATTGGCCAGGTATCAGATCACAATTAAATATTACATAGGTTTTCTTCCACAATTGTGGCATGATCAATGGCTTGGAGGCCAAGACTCCTTTCCCCTGAACCATATTGTAGCTCTCAGATTGAGGAATAAACAATATGGCAGCGTTAAGAAGCTCCAATTACAAGACCAAAGTCTATGAAACATGAAAAAACAAACTGAAGCAGAACTTGGAAAACAAAAGCTAAATTTGAATTTCAAAGACTCCTTATAAAGTTTTTTATATTGCTTTCTCTCATAGTCTCTCACAGCTAATCTGAATTAGTTAGTTATTTCTCTAAGTTATTAGTTTAGGGAGTTTTACGCAAATTTTCTTCTTGGTACTACATTCTTTCACCATTGTTGCTTTCAATACTAAGGTGATTCCACAATACAGTGAACTCACCCTTCAGAGGGCAATGTCCTCTTCGAAGTGCAATTTCCATATCATTTATAAAATTTTAAATTTCTGTTAATCATACCAGAGATATCAAATGCATCGCAATGTTAATCATAAAACTTGAAGTTGTGACAGCATCAAGATTCACCTCTCTTTCTCAATCAAACTCAGAAGGCCAGTGAGAGTTTTGCGTTCAACTTCAGGAGATAAAGAAAGATGCTTGCGGAACAGTTGCAACCACATTTCCCATAATGAGCAAACGCTGGGAGTTTGTTTGACATATGTTCTATCAAGGTACAAAGCTATGCTGCGTATCATCAGCAACTGATTGCAAGTATCTTGCCAGCATTTTTCAACCAAAGAAAGAAACACAACCAAGTCTGGGCTTTGACCCACCAAAGATTTCAAAGTATTAGCAATATGCGCTTCACATTCTTTTTGGATTCTCTGATACAGATTGCCTCCCATCTTATGTATACAAAGGTCGGAGACAGCCTGTCCAGAATCGATGTTTTTCATCAATTAGAAAACAAGCATAAAACATCAAATATGCCATTTAGTAAACAGGGCAGCAAATACATGTGAGAAGAAATACCTGATAAAGTTTTTCAAAGTCACAAGGGTCAGGTAGTTTCAAAAATATAGCAGTAATAGCCGATTTCAATATTGCCCATGTTCTCTCCTCGAAATTCGTTGGCACCTTTGGTTTGCCTGCAAAAGATAAAGTAGTTTTAGAAGATTTTTATAGACATTTTACAGACGTGCTCACTAGCGAAAGCTTAAGATATTCCACCAAAAGGTAGCTAAGCTATCATCCTCGCCATCATCTATGCCTTGGCTAGCTAAGCAGGGATTGGATTTTGTGTCACACATTGATTGCTCTCTGATCAAGGCCAGGTGAAATCAAGAAACATGGGTGTGAACATCGTGAAGTGGAGAAACTTCGATGGAACTTAGCAGCAGACAGACTGATCAACCCTTGTCCCGTCACCACAAAATAAAAATAGAAAGGTGGAAATCATCTTTACTAATTTTTTTTTTTAAAATAAAGGCTTGACTATCTTAAAACCAAGAATAGACCCTAAAAGGTCGAAGGCCGATTTCATCCCGCAAGCTTGTGCCAGTTCGGACAGAAGGATGAATCAGAAAATTGATTAGATGCCACTTCCCTGGGGAATTGAGGAATATATACACACATAAATAAAAGATAAGTTTAGAAAAGAAAGAAGGGTAGTAGTGGGCGTGCCTTTGGTGAGCTTGATGACGAGTTTCTTGGCAGGCTGCGGGGGAGTAGCCTTCTTCCGAGAAAGATTAGCAATGACACCGGTTGCAGGAGGAGCGCTGCAGCCGACGGCTACAAGGTTGGGATCAACCTTGAGAGGGTCATTGACGTCCACAATCATGGAGTTACTATTGTCGTCGTACAACTGGTCGCTCAAGGAGGAGGGGTTGGGAGACTGCTTAGCCTTCTTCATACTCGAGAAAGCGGAGTAGGAGCAGCTGCAGCTGCCGTTGCCGTCTCTACCGATGGAGCTGCAGCTGGCGCGCTTCGACTGAGACATCCAATCACGCCAATCGCATTGTTCAATTCTCTTCCTCCCCGACCTCCTTCGAGAGGGGAGGGGAATAAAAATAAATCAAAACGAATCGCGAGGGCGATGATCGATCCTACCAATCGCCGCTACAACAACAACTGGCCTTCCGATCTTCGAATTTTGGTCCCTTTCCGTCCCTTCCCTTTTCCCCTCAAATCGAGTTCGTTTTTCTACCTTATCCCCTAGGCGAGGGAGAGATCGAAGCAGCGGGCCGAAACTGCGATAAGCGAGGGCAGCATCTCCCTCCCACGTACATTACATATATACATACATACATACCTACATCCCTTTTATTTACTTACTTATTTATTTATTATTATTAAATTGTTGCCGTCTTTTGTAAATATTACGCGAGGCAACGGATCGGGTGGGGTTCTGCTGTATCCGGGACCGATAAATATTTTCTGGACGTTCCCCACCGTGGCCGTCATCAATCACATCCATTTTTATTGGGCGGAGCTTACGGCCAAAGTCCCGCGCTTTACGCGGGCTATATTTAAAATTATTATTAATAATACATAAATTAACTACAAAAACTATTCATTTATATTTTTTTTAAAAAGTAATAAATGTCTACTTAATTTTAATTAAAAATATCTCTTCTTCGAAGACAATATTTATAAGTAAATATTAAAAATAATTTCAATTTCATGTTAAAAATAAATAATAATTTTAATTGATCTGGTATTAATAAAGTAAAAAAAATTAATTTGAGTAAACTTAATATAATTAAAATAAATTTATTATTTTTAGCATTATTAATTGGATAGAATTATTCTATTTGTTTTAAATTATAAATAATAATAAATAAATAGAAATTCTAAATTATGTAAAAATTTACCATTTTTTTAATTCCTAATTTGAGTAGAATTACACTCTAATACCATCTTAATAATAAATAATATTAATTAAAAAACTTAAATTGAGTATATATTAATGGATTCATATAACTATACTACAAGAAAATGGTACATTTGCAACAACAATTTACGAGGACATACATTTTTGTTGCAAATAACAAATTATTTGGGATGAAATTTATTGTGATAGTTTATATTGTAATTATATGCCATGATTTTTTAGACTACACTTTTTTTTACTAACATAATAGGTGTTAAAACTCTTTAACTTTGGTTGGGGCAAAACTTACTTTACTTTGATGCAACATCTGTTACGGGCCCAATTTTAGGATTCAAAATTTTCGTCCTAAAACCAGTCCTGTTGTAACACCCCGAATCTGATTCATGCTCATGAACCGAACCGGCATGTTACATGCCCCGATTAGGTCGGCTAAGCCAAACCCAACTCGTACGGATCTAATCTCGGCGTCTTAAGATGAAGATACGGCTTATCATACATGTATGAATGTATAAAACCCTAGAAGGATACTACATGGATGACTTAACACTCAATTTATACGAAATCACGATTTCAATAAATTCAAATAAAATTCTAAATTAAGACAGACAGAGTCACCCCTTAAAGTGCAGTTAGGGCCACCCTGTCCGAATAATATAAATACAAACATATAAATATGTATATATCAACAGCTTTATTCACACCATCTGATCTACTGTAACTCATTCTGAAAACTTAGGTCTCAGCCCACTTGTGCATCTATTCATGTTTCACATCGTGTCATTATATCTTAGCATTCAATCACACCGTCATACTTTTCATTTGTAACACCCCAATTTCGGTTCACTTAAGAACCAGATCAGAAATGTTACGATTGAGTCGAGACATGTTTAATATTATTAGTCAGTGAGACTCGATCCATAAAATAGATTGAAATAACCCTCTTGGTGTCATAAGAATGGAAGACATTGTCAAATAAAAATCAAAATACATCAAATATAAATAAATGCAAGAAAGAAAATCTTATGTTGAGCTCAAGTGTGTGTAGGATTTATCTGTCCTTCCGCCGAAGTCGATACAGGATTTGAAATACCTACATATATTATAAGAAAACCGTCAGTAACGAATGTTACTGGTCCAAAAAATAACTAATAGAAACTGGCAAGTGGGTATTCCATTACCCACGAAAACTTATGAAACTTCAAGAATTGCCTCACACCGGGCAGTAAGCAAACATACTTAACAAATGCCGGCTCGCATGCACGGCTCATAATCATAATCATACATACATACATACAACGCTTACGCCCTCACACCTTC
>JAVDBV010052904.1:0-10858 GCA_032619315.1 Piper longum
TTGGATAGAAGATCCCGAATCTTGCCATGATCGTTATCTTCAAGTCGGCTGCACCACTGGCCTCAAGCTCCACCCATGGCTCCACCAATTCCAGCAATTAAACCCAAGAGTTCCACCCTTCCGGTGCTGTAGAAATTTATGACCAGAATGCCGGAACTCAAGTACCACTACTCATCGGCACTTGACACCGTATGGGACTGGGTATCGCACCAAATACCGGTATCTAGTTACCGATCACGCTCCAAAGTACCGCTATCCGGTACCGGTCACCACTCCTGAGTACCGGTACTCGCTACCGATAGAGTTCCATGTACTGGGACCGTGCTCGCTCGAACATGCTAACTGATTCAAATACAGGTACGCGGACGCTGGCTCTCGGTACCGCTACCAATCACCGCACGCGCTACCCGTACCTGCCGCAACCCAATGCCACTACACGTACCGATCATGCTGAGACCCGGTACCGCTAGTTGCTCGGTACCGCTCGACATGCACTCGACACTAGTGATCGATCACGCTTGGTCCTCGCTCGATACACCTGATCGGTCGTGCACGACCCATGCTCGTGAAGCCTAGCCGATGGTGCTCGGTCACCAACACCCGGCTACCGCTGCCTCATGAACCAACACCCGTCATGAGGTCTCTTGGTCCCGTCACAGCCCCATGCTCGGTACAACATCACCAATGCATAGGCCGCATGAACTGCTACTCCCGACAGTCTCGTGCACTAGGTTCCACACCTGCAACTCAACACAGATTAGTGTGGTTAGTTATTTGTACCACCAAGATGGCTCCAACCACCCCTCTTGCACACGGGAACCCTAGGAACAAGCACCAAATTCTAGTCATGTCTCGTCTTATGGACTAGACCAGTGACAATAAGACACCATTAGACCTACGCTTGTGTTTTGGCGAGGAATTCGAATCCTATGAGCTTGCTAAGCTGCTTAAGTTAGTTCCTGAAAACCGAGAGCTTTCACATGAGTACAAAATACCAACATGAGAGAAAACTAAGGACTTCATGTGTGCCCCCATAGTAATTCTCCCATGATCCAGCTCATGTTATAGTAAGATGTGCTGAATGCTCAAACATGATTCAAGCACTTGGTGGGAACAGGTAATGGTGGTGAAATAATATGATTAGATACCTACATACTAGAACAAAGAAAAGTATTGCTATGGAGAAATAGAATGATGCCAACATATTTGGCGTTGAGGCATCTTGGTTTTTTTTAATGTAGTTGAAGATCAATTAGTGGAATGTTAACTTCTGTCATTAGTTATTCTCATTGCTGTTGGAATTTTAACATACAAAATCCCTAAACACCTTTTACGACTGATGTGGGATAAATCCAACAACTCCCCTTCACACTTCACATCGTGTGCCCCCGAAACCATTATTGGCTGACAAACTTCCTTTAAATCAGACAACCATGAAAGAAACTCCGACAATCATTATAGGAAAACACCAAATCTTCCAAGATTGTAACCTGACTCTCATACCACTTCTTGGGCCCTTTATACATTAGCTTATATACTCATTAGCCTATATACAACTCCCCATCACACATGACAGTCTACTACTGATGTCGGATAAACCCAACAACTCCCCTTCACACATGACATTTTACGACCGATGTGGGATAAACCTAACAACTCCACTTCACACATGACATTGGGCATCCCCCAAAACCATTATCGTGTGACAAACTCCTTTTAAATCAAACAATCATGAAGGAAACTCCAACAATCGTTGTAGGCAAACACCAAATCTCCTAAGATTGTAACCTGACTCTGATACTACTTTTTTAGCCCTTTCGGCCCCCAACCAAGCTCTGATACCACTGTTAAGCCCTTTAGGCTACCAAAAGGAACTTGTAATAGATGTCACACACCTCTCTTAATCCAAAAGTTAACTCAAAAAATAAGACTTTCTTATTAGACTATATACACCTTACTAGCATCTTCTACAACTAATGTGAGATAAACCCAACAATTGGTACCTCACAATCTAGCAAGGAGCATCCATTATGCAATTGGGTAAAAGAGAACAAGGGTAAATGATTTTTCAATTTTATGTGAGGCACAAATGTGCTCAATCTGCTCATCCTTTTAAGACTTGGCCATATTTCGGATTGAAACTGATTGACACTAGACAGAATTGATAAATGAATTTGATAATGTGCAACTCAGCTGCTAGAGCGAAGTTGGTGTTATAAAACTTTTTCTGGTTCATTTGCATTTGGCTGCAGTTCCAAAATGCTAATGCTTGTGCACAGCAGTTTTCCATGAATGCTTGAAAGATAGAAGCTCTTCCTATTGAGCTGATGTATGACATTTTTTTCAGCAACTGATACAAAAGACTGACACCATCTTGGATCGTAAGTTAATTTCTCAAAGCCAAAACAGTTCAAATGCAGAATAACTGGTATCATGATAAGAATGTCTTGAAGGCTTCTGCGTGACAATGGAGAGAACCAGCCCCACTCCCTGAACAGAGTCCAGAGAAAGAGAGACACCTGCAAACCTGCCTGCTGTTGTTAAAAGGATGGTGTATTTGGGGGAGGGCTACAGTGGGATTATAAGCTACAAGACAAATATGCTTCACTGCCCTCCACAGGGGAAGAACAGCTTCCTCTTATTAGAGGAGGTCACTAGCCCTCTCAAGGATGATAAGTCCTCATCAACAAGCCTGGCATGAAATGGACATTTTAGTCTACATTTACATCCTATTATTTTACCAGTGCCCTCTGCTTCCCAATTTCATGTCCTTGCCAATCACATGATTTCATCACTTGTCCTTAAAATGTTCCTCTAGCAAGCCATTGATGATATTGCCAACTTGATGTTTGTTTGATAGTAACAACGTTAATAGTGCCCATGATGGAGTTTGATACAACATGAAGTGAGAGTTTGCAGTCTCAAGCGTTGGCTCGCATATTAGACTTTGTCTGGCACGTCCTTGGAGATCAGTTTAGTTTGAAAACTGGCCCAATTTCCATATTTTGTGGTGGATGGGCAGAGCAAAGGTTTATTTTCATTTCTCCGACTTTTTTTACGATAAATTAATCAGATTCAATCACTAATACTTGGATATTGTTAAATGTGATCCGATTTAGCTTGAAAAAAGATTTCACCTCATTTTTGTGTTTGGATTTTTATCAAGCAGGAACTATCTTTTCATACTTCTAAGTTTCCTCATTCTAACACCAAATTATAATGGGGAAATGATTTTTTTTCTTTTCCACATTTGCTCTTACATATTTGTGCTCTCTTCTTGCTTCTCAGTGAGTGCATCTCTTCTGCAACTAGTGTACTTGGGGTATTTGTCTCATGGAAATAATGTGCACTCCTTTTAAGCATGTGCATCTCTTCAAAAAGAGTTATTTTTATGGGATGTGTCTCTTTAGAAAAGGATGCAATTTTTAGATTGACTTTTTGAAGAGGTTACTTTTTTTTTCTCTTCTTAGGTTGTATTTCAGTGTTACAACGTTTTCAATTAAAATTTTTATCTTTTTTGTCGTGGGATCGCCTTTCATATTAAACGACATCATATGCCTCAAAGGAAAATACCCTCATGGAAAATTATACTTTTGTATACTAATTTATTCTATATTTGCATTCTTTCTATTATATAAAACAACTTCAAAGGAAAAATTGATTTGATTCTACCATGCATGGGTGCTTGTAGTTCCCTTTTATTGTTTATGATGAAACAATAGGCAATTGTCGAACATGGGTTTAAAGATGATTGTGATCAGCCTAAAAGAACATAAATTGAGACAATAAAAAAAGATACGAGAAAATTTGAGCTAAGCGTTAATATGGTCTACGGCAGGATGAAGTGGAAGGAAAAAATCTATAACCCTAACCTCAATTCTCTGGGATCAGGCGAATGATAATAATGATGACGAACCTCATTAATTCTATGCATTTTTCTTTTTTTTCTCCTGCCCAGGGAGAAATTAGCCCTTATTCTAATGCTTCTTTCAATGGCAAAAAAAAAAATTTTATTCATGTTTTCTTCAAGGTAAATTCAAATTAGTTTAATTACTATTTCGAAAATAAAAACACTTTAAACATCACTTTCAATAGGGAGAAAGAAGTGACATTGAAAATCATGGTGTAAGTACTATAACGATAGCATCAGTGCAATATGTCATTCCATGACTAGTACATTTAAAAAGGATTGGAACCCATATTCACTTCCCATATATTTATTAAATCTAACAAAATATATTTTCATATCCATACTCACCTCAAATGAACAATATTTTAATTTCACGTATGTGGAGTGTGGCATATATAAAATGTTTGTGTACATTATTATTTCGAAATTGTTTGTATATATGATTAGATTTTGGTTTGTTGAGTAACATGTGGGGTCTAGGACTAAACCCCACCCCACCACACCCCACCCCTTCAAGAATAAATAAATAGATTACTTTATGTTTTAATTTAAGGAAAAATTAAATAGAACAAAAATAGTGGAAATTTTACTCACCATATAAAAAAATAGTAAAAGTTTTGATTAATGTAATCGTGTCGACTTTAAATATAAAAGGTAATAATATAAGGTTCTACTGTAATCATTTTACAGACTTGAATAAGAATTATTTAGTCATTTTACATGTAATTGTAAAATTTATCTCTACCACAACCTGATTTATGAAACTCTTAATCATTAAAGTCTCACTTTGATGAGATTACTTAATTTAGTTTTTTTGCTTAGTCATTTCCTAGTTTGTAATACCAGTATATTTTAAATAGTTCGAAGAATTTTATATTTTGTAAAGGGATGGATATTTTAAATTATATTTTATACAATAGCTTTTTTCAAAAAAAAGAAATTTTTTTATATTACCCGTGGGACAATATATACTGATTATCACAAAAGGAGATTTTTTTTATAATGATAGTAATACCCTTTAAAATAAGTTTTAAATTTTTTTCCAACATGAGGCAAGGATAGGCCATGTGTTGAAAAGTATTTTTTAAATATTTTATAAATTATCACTTATTTTAATTTTTTCTGTGAGGTTATTTTGGATAATTCCTAATTTTACTCTTTTCTGGCAATTAGGTCTAATTTTCTAACCACTTGGCAGTATCAAAAAGAAAATCACCTTTTAGTAAAAAAACTCTTTTGTACAAAATAATGAAAATTTGACCCTGTTTAACCAATGGTAAATTAGCAGAAACTTAGTTGTGGTAAAATCTTATAAAACTAGTTAATAGTTATAGAAAAAAATTTTAAAATGACAAATGAATAGAGTGGATTGATACCCCTATCAAACTAAATAAATAAATTATTTTAAGATTTAATTTTAGTGAATATTTACATTTTCTTTTCAATTAAAGTTGAACAACTTTTAAATGGGAGGAAATGTGGTAGTTTTGCATTATTCTAATGGCTCCGTGGAGTTCGTTATTCGCTTATATATACTCTAAAAAAATCCTTGGCTGGATAATTGTGCACATTTTTTTTAGTTTTTTTCCTTGTCTGATAAAATGACCTCAATTTTTGCAACACTTCTTCCAAGCTCGAACTAGTTTAATCCGTTCTTACAAAAGAAAAACGTTAAATCACTATTATTAATAAACCAGAAAGAAGAAACATTGAAAATCAAGGTAGAGCTATAGCTAGCATTTGTATATCTCCAATAACCAGAGCAGGGCAGTTACATTCATAACTGTTCTTCAGCACCAAACCTGCAATAACCATCTTCCCTGCTCTGCCCAATTATTCCCCCATCTTGAGCACGAGATAAACCATAAAAGGAGTCTGCATATCTCAAACCATTTACTTCCCAAGGTGTCGGATGAAGATGGGAAGAAGAGGATGAGGTGGTCGACATCTGATACCAACAAAGTGGCCACCACCCAATGTCTCACCACTCCCTCTCCAACCTTCTCTGCGGCGAGGAATTTGCGGCCCTCCTCGGAGACGACGAACAGTCAGAGGACGTCGTCGCACTGGCGGCCGATGTCGAAGAGCTAATGGCAGAAATGGTGGAAGAGGAGAGGGACTACTGCCCAGGTTCCGAATACAGGGCTAGACTGAGCTCCGATCTCCTCCAGGTAAGAGAAGAGGCCGTTGCTTGGATACTAAAGGTAAACATTTAATTGTTGGAGCGCTTCTTCTTCTTTCGATGGTCCTAAATGGAGGTTGGAGTTATGGATTCTTTTCTTTCGTTTAGTAGATGATATCAATGCTTTATTCTTTATCACCTCCGTCGACGTCCTATTTAGTACTGTTTATTTGTTTATCCTTGATATGTTTTGTTGCTTGTGAGAAGAAGAAGTTGCAATAATGTGATTAGGTGCATGGTTACTATCACTTCCGACCAATGACGGCGTATCTCTCTGTCAACTACATGGATAGATTTCTAGCTTCACACGATCTACCGGTATGGCTTCATCCATCAACGACCTCAATATCCACTTCCCTTTTTGATTGAATTTTGATGATTTAAACAAGTTTTGTTTGATATATTCAACTTATACTCACAGCAAGCAACCAATGGGTGGCCAATGCAGCTTTTGAGTGTTGCTTCCCTATCACTAGCTGCCAAGATGGAGGAGACCATCATTCCATCTCTTTTAGATCTTCAAGTATGCATATATATATTACTACATGTTATGAATTTATATGTTTAACTTTGATGCATCAACTAAACAGTTTGGTAAGGTAATTCATCAGTTAGAGGGTGCCAAATTCATCTTTGAACCAAGAACGATTCGGAGGATGGAGGTTCTGGTCTTGAATGCCTTGGATTGGAGACTACGGTCCGTGACCCCCTTTGATTTCATTGATTTCTTTGCATTCAAGATCGACTCAAGCGGTGTCTGTTCAAGATATCTGGTTTCTCGTGCCACAAAAATTATCCTCTCCACCATCCATGGTAAAATCCCTTCTTGGGTTTTACCAAATGTTTTATTTACACTGCCATATATATATATGAATAATATTAATTTGTAAAGGTACAAGTTTATAAACTGGTGCTATATCCAAAACTGCTTTGCAGAGGCTAAGTTCTTGGATCAATGGCCGTCGACAGTTGCTGCCGCAGCCATCATATGCGCTGCAGATTCCTTGCCCAATTTGTCTCTGGTCTGCCCTCAAGATGCCGTCTCGTGGTGTGTTGGATTAAACAAGGTAATCGCCATTAGCTTCCATAATCTTTTGTCTCTCTTCCTCTTCGTCGAGCCTATTGATGTTTTTCAAACAGTTTAATATGTATATATCTATCCTCTCTTAATTAATTAAACTAAAAATAAATAAATAATTATAAATTATAGGTCTCATTATTTGCATTATATATTTTATGAAGGAAATCTAGTATAATTATATTATATATTTTTTATGTAAACTATGGAGCTCCGAGGACTTGAACTTAATCGAATTTTGAACACTGTGTATGTATAAATGTGTGGGATTTATGGGTTAATGAGTATTTTATATCAATGTGTTGCAGGAGAAGATTGTGAGCTGCTACAAGTTAGTACAAGAACCTGTACTTAGTAGCAGTTACAAAAGTATGGGTAAATATAATAATGCTGCCAGGGTCGTACCGCAAGTCAGTTTAACGACTATTCATAAGACTCAAGTACTGGGTTTTGGAGATTCTTCTACCAGCTCTTCTGGGTGTGAACCGTATAAGAGGAGGAAACTAAACAATTCATTATGGTTGTATGACAATAATAACGGTGATGATAAGAACATTGGTGATGGTGAGGATGAACAACCATAAAAAAAAGAAAGTGAAGAACAAAAAAACAAAGAAAGAATACGAATAAGGCTTATGATGAGCAAGAAGACTTATTAAACAATGAGTCATTTGAAGAGCCCTCAGTTTTTTAAGAGGGTGTCAAAAATTGCTTTCTGCTAGTGCTTTCAGTCATTGCTTGTTGTGTTGGGGCTTGGAGCGGTTCTTTTATTCATGGTATTGAGTTTTGTTCTTCAAGGAAGTTGGTATTGAATATTCCTTTTGTCTGAGAGAAAGTAAGTTTGAGAGTCAGAGAGTTCGGACATATATCGAAAGATCGTTGAAAGAGAAGCAATGAACAAGTGGGTCAATGAAAGCTCGTTGCAAGAAAGGAGATGGCAGACATAGAAGACAGCACTGGTCAAGTCTCATTGCTACCATCATCATTTTGATCTCTGCCTTGTTAATGGCAATTGTAAAGACGAGGATATATGTTGTGGAAGAAGATACAGGAAGCTTATATATATGTTAATCATCTCACTTTATGTGATCAATGGAAATAAAGCCAAGTTGGTCCCTTAAAGTTTTCCAATTTTCTTACTTTAATCGATCGAGATGTGAACCTCAAAAGACCCAATGAGAAGGAATTTATCTGCAACTCATGCTCTACTTTTGCATGCAGCAGCATGTGCGTAACGCTCAGTTTTTTGCATTGTTTCTGCTTGTTTGGTTCCTGGCATGGCACAGGGAAGCCATTAACAACGTTGGAATGTAGCTTGAGGGGCGGACCCATATACAATCTGGTCGACAGTTTTATACAAACCCGAAGTTTTACATAAAATGCCAAACTTGGGTACAGTTAATCCACCGAGTTGAATTGAGTTCAATTATTGTCTTTGAGCTTGCTAGAGTTGAGCTCAATAATTTTGGTTGATGAGTTCTATAAGATCTTTCAAAATTAGTCTCACATCCTATGCATATAAGAGTGAGATCCAATATATTTATTGGTGTATGTTTATAAATATTATAAATGAATCAACTATTTTGATAATGAATGATTTACGCCCATTAATTTGTATTTTAGCAGAGTTATGTCGAACCAAATTCAAGGTTGTTAAAATTTTTGTTTATTTATTCTTTTTTTTCTGAATAATTTAAAATTAAATTAGTTTAATTAAAAATTATTAATTGGATCTCATATTAATTATACGTCAAATTATAACAGTTTTCTGGTGCACAAGCTATTATAACATGTAAAATCATATTATGGCACACATATAATTCTAATTATTATTATTTTAAATTTTATGCAAATAATATATAAAATACGTGTTTAATATATAATACAGAGCTCCAAGTCGTGTCAAACCAAATGGAATTGTGCTTGGTTGATTTGAGTCTGAGTTGAACTTTGATTAGAGCTAAATTGAGTCAAACATCCAACAAATTCGAATTTGATCAAACCTTTAGCCAACTCCTACTCTTGATGTATGTTACAGAGCTTCTTAAACCCGGAAAAATATAAGTTTTGTACTTACAGTGCATGTCCAGAATATTATTAATGCTTGAAGGGCTTTGGTTTGAAATAGCCTGGCCTCTTGATCTTGAAGGTAGTGCATGAAGGTAGATTAAAAAAAATTTGCTAATGCTTTCCAGCTTTAGTTCTTTGCACACTTGTTCATCATTTTATAATTTCACTATTCTTCTTCATGTTCAGGAACCACATACAAGTAGTCTGTGTTGTGGGTAATATTATTATCTGCATTGCCTTTCTTTCTGTACTTCCATGGTCCATCGAACATGAAGCTGGACCTATCTTCTCCGTTATAAGTTGATCAAACGCTGACAGTCTCCACTGCAATCGATCAGAGCTTTGACTGCCTCTATTACCTAACTAGATCACGTGCTCCCTGCCATTCTAAAATACAACACAGTTTATAAGTTGGTATGGTTTTCAGAGAGTTCAGTAGTATTTATCAAAGCTCATGTAGTGATGATCCAGGAGCTGTAGATTTCAAGCTAGCAAATATTTACAGTTTTGTGGATATTGTTTGTGCCTGGTGGGATTTATAAAATTGCACTTTGATTAATTATTGAAGAAGGCTTGTAATCTCTGTGTTTAGTAGTTGAAATGTGAGTTGGTTAAGAGTTTAGGGTTTAGGCTTGGACAAATAACTAAACATAAGTAGTTTTAAGTTGAGTTTAACTTAAAAAGTCAAGAATCAAATGATCAAGCATAGTGAAATAGGACCACATTTAAGTGATGGAACTCTCAAATCGAACTCTTAGTAGATAAATTTTAGGGTTTGTTAGTTGATTAGAAAGAAAAGGAAAGAGTGTGGAAAGTGCCTTCACACATTCTTTATTTGGTTATTTAGAAAAATGCAAAAAAAAAGAGAACGGACTTGCATCATCAAGAGAAAATTATACTAATTCATGTTCACACTTCTAAATTATTAAAAAAATGGTTTCTTTTTCTTGAACTTTCTCTTTCTTTCTCATATTCATTTTTCTTTATTATTATCTTGCTCTATGAAGGTGCATTTTCCCACCTCCTTCAATTGGCTCTCAAAAAAAAATGGCAGCTGCACAGTAAAGAAATTTCATCAATATCACCCTCAAACTTGAGTTTAATTAGCATATAATCTTATTTCACTATTCATAAGATGTGGCTTCAATGAACTGACGCCATACATGCTTGCAATTATTCTAAGAACCCTAACAATAGGGTTGTTCATGAGCCGAGTAGACTCACGAGTTTTAATGAGTCGACTCGACCCGATCCGAAGTCGTCATATTTATAACTCGACTTGATAACTAGATACTTATAACTCGATTCTACTCGGTAACAAATGGGTCGATCACGAGTTCTATTAAATCTGGATCGGCTCGAGTCGATTCAGACTCGACTCGTAACTCAATTGACTCGTAACTTGAATAAGCTCGACTCGACTCAAGTATATTGCTTTTAACGAAAAAAAGACCAAGACGAGGACGTTTCATATACTCCATTAAAAATGTTTAATGGAAAACAATCAAAATAATGAACAACAAAAATAAATTTCTCATTTTTACTAAAAATAATTAACAACAAAAAAATCCCCCCTTTCGTAGCCGGTCACTACAGTCGCTTCCAATCGCCGCCAATC
>JAVDBV010052905.1:0-24637 GCA_032619315.1 Piper longum
GGTGGAGATGAGCGCTTCGAGGTTCATCAAGTGCGTGACGGTCGGCGATGGTGCGGTGGGAAAGATTGATTTCCTACACCAGCAATACCTTCCCCACTGTGAGCTTTGTTTTTTCCTTGATTTTTTTTAATTTTTTTGAATTTGTTGTGGATTGTGAATGCGTGTGTGGAAAGTTGGGGAATTTGGGGCTACAGGGGTTTGTGGGTACCAATTTGGGTAACTCTGGGGAGTTTTATGGGTTTTGATGTTGAAAGTTTGGGGAGATTTGGAGAATTAGTGAGGTTGGATGATGTTTTGAAGGTGGGAGCAGCGAAACGATTCTTGTTGTGTTTGGGAAATTTTGTAGCAATTAAACTTTGTGGTACCAGTTTGTGGGAATGTGGTAGTTAGCCTTTTTCTGTTAGGATTTTGATGAAATTGGTGAGTTATAATATTTTTTGTTGTTAGGGTTGATGTAAAATTTTTTTGTCCTCTAAAAGATGTTTTGTTTGGTTTGATATTGTGAATTGGGTGTTTGGAAAGTTGGAGAATACGTGGGCATTGAGGTATGTTTGTGTAACGACTCGGCCCAAAGTGTAATTTAATGTGCGTAAGTCATTTCTTTAAAAGTGGTTAACCAAGTTAAATATCTATAGTCCATTTGTACTTATAAACAATATTTCACAAACCACTTAAGTTAGGAAATTTCGTCCCTGGAATTCTTATACTTGGCCCCGTTGCTAGCCTCAACCCACGACCTTCAATAGCCCATAACCCACGACATTCCATGGCCCGTGACTGAGAGCATAGGCAACGTCCCTAGTCCAATTCATCATCTAACATGGAACTAGGTTGTTCTAATACTATTTATAACGACCCGACCCAAAGTATAACATAATGAGCCTAAGTCATTTCTTGAAAATGATTAATTAAAGTTAAAGATCTATAGTCTATTTCCACTTATAAACAAGATCAAGTTGAGGGATCTCACAATCCACCCACCTTAGAAAATTTTATCCAGGGTTCTCACAATCCACCCACCTTAGAAAATTTTATCCCCGAAATTCTTATACTTTGCTTGTTATTGGCCCCAACTCATAACCTTTCATGGCCCGTGACCCATGACCTTTTATGGCCCGTGATCGAGAGCCTAACCAACGTCCGTAATCCAGCCCATCATCTAATACGGAACGATGTAATGGGCCTAAGTCATTTATTTAAAAGTGGTTACCCAAGTTAAAGATCTATAGTCTATTCTTATTTATAAACCAGATCTTTTCTCTGTAGGTATTAGATGTGGGACTAAGTTGAGTGATCTCACAATCCACCAACCTTAGGGAATTTTGTCCCGAAATTCCTATAAAATTCTTATACTTAGCCCATTGCTAGCCCCAACCCACAACCGTGATGGCCCGTGATTGAGAGCCTAGCCAACGACTCTAGTTCAGCCTATCATCTAATACGGACAGCCTATCATCTAATACGAAATTAGGTTGTTCTAATACCATTTATTACGACCCATTCCAAAGTGTAACGTAATGGGCTTAAGTCATTTATTTAAAATGATTAAATTGAAGTTAAAGATTTATACTCCATTTTTACTCATAAACAAAATTTTTTTTCCAGTAGGTATTAGATGTGGGACTAAGTTGAGGGATCTTTAACCTAGCTGATTTGGAGAAGTTAAGGGTGGTTTTTGTAGATATTTGCTTTGAAATGTGGAAAAAAATTGGAGGAATTTGGAGGGTGCAACCTTTTTTTTTGGGTGCTTTAACCTAGAAAGTTGGAGGAATTTGTTAAAATTTGTTCGTTGAAATAATGTCCTCGGAAATTCGGCTTCTTTTGAGTTTGTAGATAACCAGTATTGTGAAATTGGATTGGTGTTTTAACTTTGAAATGCTGAAGAAATGTGGGCGAATTGGTTCAATGTGATCTTCTGCTATCGTGAGAAATGGAAGACGACTTGTTTTGTTAGAATATTTGGCTGCATTTGAGTTTATCGCATCCAATTTGGGAATTTTCCTTTGTATTTTTTGTTTGTTTTTTTTCCCTTTAAAATGCTGAATTTCGCCAAAGCCAATGGTTCAAAATGATCTTTGATCTTTGGGAAAAGTGAACTGCTTGTCATGTTGGGAAATTTGGCTGCAATTGATTTTATGGCCACCTATTTGGGAAATTGGGGGGTTAAGTGTTTCCTTTAAAATGCTCAAGGAGTTTATAAGAGTTGGGGGTTCAAAATGATCTATTGGCTTGGTAGGAATGGTAGAATTTTTGTTGTTTTGGAGATATTGTCTGATATGGTTCAAATCATCCTGTATAAGCTTGGCCTATTGGTCATTTGGAAAGTGTGTTGAATAATTATGTGATTTAGCACTTCAGTCGTCTTTCTTATTAATTTTTATTGCTTTCAATTTGGTCTGTTTATAATTATTTAAAGTATAATATTTCGTATATGTTTTTTAAGTTCAATGAATGGTGGATTTTTATGAATTTTAATGGGGAATTTGTCTTTTTGACAGGACTATGTGCCAACCGTTTTTGATAATTTCAGTGCAAATGTGGTTGTTGATGGGAACACTGTGAACCTTGGTTTGTGGGATACTGCAGGCAAGTGCCATGTCCTCACAGTTCAACTTATAGAGAGAACTTTTGACGAATATTAGATTTTTCCTCCCCTTAATTTACATTAAAATATATTTTTATACAACAGGCCAGGAGGACGACAATCGGTTGAGACCATTGAGTTACTGTGGAGCAGATGTTTTTCTGCTAGCATTTTCTCTTATCAGTAAGGTGAGTTATGAGAATGTTGCAAAGAAGGTACTGACTTCTTGATTTAATATTTTATCTATTTGCCTTAGCTTGCGCTGCTGTAATTCAATCCTTTTTGGCACTTATTTGTTAGTTTGATTGAACATTATATTCCTTGTTGGATTCAGTGGATCCCTGAATTGAGGCACTATGCACCTGGAGTTCCTATTATTCTTGTTGGAACAAAGCTTGGTGAGCGCTAGCTTGTCTAAACATCCTTGTTCCTATTCCATTCTGTTGCTTCTTATATCTTATAGTTTTATTGATTGTCACAGTTTTATTTAGTTTGTGATGTTTGTTTTAGATGGAAAATATATGATCTATAGATCTTCTGTGGTCACGCTGTTATAAAGTTTTTATCTTCAGAAATGGTTTCTCTTCTTGATTATGGGCAGTCTCTTGTAGGGCTTTCATGTATGCCGATAAGTGAGCAAAGTGCACCTTTTGCTCACCATATATGTTACTATTATTTGTTACATGTGTAAGTTCTTTTCACTCAGAGTAATGTTGAAAACCTAATCGTGCTGTGGGTGTCATAGCCTTTTCCTGTCAAATTGTGGTTCGCTAGTTTTCCATATGTTTCCTGGGAGAATCTGTAGCCAGCACATATATGGATATCTTTTAAACGGGATTAAAAAGTAATAAGTTTCTATCCTGTTACAGGCTGTAAGGCATTCGGCACTTTATACTGTACCTTTTGGTTATACTGACTTATATGAAGCTTTCAACTTCACAAGTTTAAGGTTAGGTGATGCATGTGGGTAGATTTATACAGTCAAAGTTTGGTATTCTTTCAATTCTGTTAACTTATTTATTTTGTTGTGATCAAAATTTTGTTATGAAATGTCTACATATAGATTTACGTGATGACAAACAATTCTTCATAGACTAACCTGGAGCAGTGCCCATTACTACACTTCAGGCAAGTTCTTTGCAAACGTCAGTCTTCTTAAGATGTTGATGCAATTCGTTCAGCCACAAGATTTTCTTTCTATTCTTTGTTTTAGGGAGAGGAACTTAGGAAATTAATTGGAGCTCCTGCATATATCGTATCCAGTTCAAAGACACAGCAGGTAGTTGTTGTTTCGGGTTCCTGTCTGCATGGTTTTTTATATAATTGATTGTTCAATAGACTGTTCACTTGCAGAATGTGAAGTCAGTCTTCGATGCTGCCATCAAGGTTGTTCTCCAGCCTCCAAAACAGAAGAGGAAGAAGAGAAAGAATCACAAAGGCTGCTCTATTTTGTGAAGCTAACAAGGCAATCAAGGCTACGCACTGGGCATCCTTGTAGGTATATCACCCGTGTGTGTTGTGTTGGAGAGAAGCAGACAATTTTCCTTTGGATGTATAGTCGACTGACAGCTCCTTATTTGAGGAGCGGGAGAGCTTTAAAGTGGTCTTGCTTGATTTCTATCATTTCGTGTTCTGTAATTTTTAGTCTTAAAACAAATAGCAATGAATTTGTCTTTAGATTTATGCTCTTATGTGTACCATGTAGAGGATCAATTTGTATTGTTCTTATCTTTATGTTATCTATGTTTATTGTGAGAGTAATCAATCAGTTGCAAAAAACAATCACAACCCAAATTTGACTATGAGCGTCTCGAACCTGTCCAAAAAGATTGTTTCTAAACCCACTAACCCATTGAATCGACACCTTAGCATGTTCCTACTCATTTACAAAAGCTTTTGATTGGGTCAGAGCTAAATTGGCAAAATATTATCCTGTGCGAAGTAAACCGAGAAACCACTCTGTTGGCCCCAAATCTAAAATTTGACCTGATCTGAAATAGTTGAATATATTATCTTATAACTCAGGTATGGGGTATTTTGTAGTCGAATTTTAAGTAGAACTAAATTACCCTGTACATTCAAACGTGCAAAGCACAAGATAGATAAACAAAGAACCACTCCCACATTCGGGTCACCAGCCTACCACTACCACCGACTAAACTCCTCTCAGATCATACCCAGACTTATAATTCATATTCAATCTGAATATTTTTATAAAATTTTAATCGGATCCTACTCCATATATCCATAATTCTTTATTTAGATTGACATGGTTAAATCTATATTCAATCTGAATATTTTTATAAAATTTTAATCAGATCCTACTCCAAATACCAGTAATTCCCTGTTTGGATCAACATGGTCAAAGGGGGAGCTAATTTGACTCGAGCATGTTCACGTTTTTTCGACGTGGTTACGATAGTTAAGATTGGTGACACTCGTCCAACAAAAATGTTACAGATCGGCAAATTCACACGTGCGAAGCCTCAAAGGGTACAACCGAGAATCCACACCCCGCACGCGTGCCCCGGCCCCATTCGCCGCCGCCGGTGCCACCAACCAACCTCTCTTCTTCAACCCCTCGCCAGCCATGGCCGACGACCCCATCGCCGCCGCCGCCGCCGCCGCCGCCATTAAAGCTCTCACCTTTCACCACTCTCCCACATCCCCATGGCCTCCACTGCTCCCACACTCCACCTCCCCGCTTCTCCCTCCCCCCACCGCTCCTTCCTCGCCGGTCCCATCCGCCCTTCTCCCCCGCGGCGGGTGTCGTTGGGTGTGTCGGAGAGGAAGACGAAGGGCCGGGTTGGAATCGGGACGGTGAAGGTAGGCGGGAGTTGTTTGAAGGTTGCGGCGAGCATGGCGCCGACGACGGAGAAGGCGAAGACGGTGGTGGATGTGGATTTGGGGAGTCGGAGCTATCCGATCTATATTGGGTCTGGGTTGCTCGATGAGCCCGATCTTCTTCAAAGGTGCGGTATTTATGTTCGTCAATCACTTTTGACATTGATCTGTTTTGTGTAGAGCTGAGATTTTGATGCAACCATGGCTATCTTCTTGTTCTAGTTTTTTTTATTATTAGAAGTGTAGGGGAATAAAGTTGTTAAATTGATGGTGATATAGTTAATTAGGTTGCACTGGTTGCTGAATTTTTTTCGTTTTTACTGATTTTGAGGTAGAAGTGGGAATTGAAGATGCTTAATTTGTTATGTTGTTTCTGTCAATTCTGAAGTTCTCTTGTTTAGATGTTTGATGTTTTGATGTAATCATGAGTGTCTGATTATTCTATCTATTTAATTAGAGGTGTAAATGAAGACATTCGTTAACTTGTTGTTTTTATAGTGATCCTTATGCAGTTCTGTGTGATCTGAATTTTAGACTTGTCGTTCTACTACATGAACATATATTAACCACTTCCTTTTTGCTGTGTTGCTGTCGTTCATGGAAAAGCTTTCTTGTGTAGTTGTTGAGATTTTGATGCAATCATGACTGTCTTATTGCTCTAGTTTTACGTTTATGACTTGAACACTTAATTTGATTCTACTACGCAGCCATATAATAAGGTCCAGTTTCTGTTGGACTGATTTTGGCGGGGGAGTGGTTACTAAATGAAAGTTGCTACTCTGATCCTTTTCCCTCCTTTTCTGTAATCTGGATTTTAGACCAGGAACATACAATTTGATTCTTGTTCAAGTAATTTTTTCGTGTGGGAGTAGTCATTGACTAAGTACTGTTACAGAAGTGTTCCACCTAATACCCAAATGTGTTGGGACATGAATCCTACACTAGGATCCATGCGATTATAAAATGGAGATTAGGCTCATATTATGGATGGGGAATAAATGTTTTGTTTCCCACCCAAATATTTGGGATATGATACGACATAGGTTGTTCAACTTAATCCGGACATCCCATTTTAATGTAACATTGTTGTCTTAAGGGATCTTTTCCCTGTGTTTTGTTATCTGATTTTCAAGTTGAACATATAATTTGAAATTTTGGATCGCACTTAACTGCTTACAATTATAGATACAATTCACATTCAAGTTAAACGGGAATGTAAAATTTTTCCCCTAAGAAAGTGTTGACAATTATGACTTTACAAGTTGCATTGTCAATTCCATTTTTATGCTGTCTGCTAAGGAAGTTTTTCAGTGGATTTTTTGTAAAATAAGTTTGACTAAAAGCTTTGTCTGGAATTTGCTTTTTGGTTGCTGATTGATATTTTATTTTATTTTATTGTTTACTAGTAGCCAGTGGGGCTGTAATGGATTTCTAAACTCATACAAATCGCAATTTCTTCAGGCATGTACACGGGAAAAGAGTTCTGGTGGTGACCAATACCACTGTCGCTCCTCTCTACCTTGAAAAAGTTGTTGCGGCTTTGACTTATGGCAACGCAAGTATCTCTGTTGAAAGTGTGATATTACCGGATGGAGAGAAGTACAAGGAGATGGTGAGTCTGTGCAAAAGCGAAGTATTCTTTTTTCTTCTGAGAAAGTGGTAAATAATGTTGAGTGTTTTATAGGGTACTTTGTATAAAGTGTTTGATAAAGCAGTTGAATCTCGCCTGGACCGGCGCTGTACATTTGTTGCCCTTGGGGGTGGTGTTATTGGCGACATGTGTGGCTTTGCTGCCGCCGCCTTTCTTCGTGGTGTTAATTTTATTCAGATTCCTACAACACTTATGGCACAGGTTAAGTGTTTGATGTTGCTGAAGCTTTATGATTTTTTTCTAATGATTTCCTCGCAATAAATCATGTTTCTCTTCTTCAGGTTGATTCTTCTGTTGGGGGGAAAACTGGAATTAACCATCCGCTTGGAAAGAATTTAATTGGTGCTTTTTACCAGCCACAATGTGTGCTCATTGATACAGACACGTTGAATACATTGCCAGATAGGGAATTGGCTTCAGGTATTGCTGAGGTTGTGAAGTATGGACTTATAAGAGATGCAAATTTTTTTGAATGGCAGGAAAGGAACATGCAGGCATTATTATCCAGGTAATGACTCTTATTTATATTACATGGTTCTAAATTCTCATAAGTTGTCTTTCTTCTTTAAGTTTGGTGCATGACGTATTCATATCTCATGCATTACTGTTGGTTATATGTGGCATCCCCCCTCCCCAAGTTAAAGTTGTTAGAAGGAGATACCTATAAATAAAAGCATTTAATCGATGATATGAATCCATTTTACTGTCCCCAGTGTAAATGATGACAGCTGGGATGAGGCATAAATACGATGTTGATGATGATCAATATTGTGATTTTTGTTGGATCTGTTAGGGAAACTTATAATTTCTCATGCAGGGATCCAAATGCTCTAGCATATGCGATCAAGCGTTCTTGTGAAAACAAAGCTGAGGTCGTATCTCTTGACGAAAAAGAAAGTGGCTTAAGAGCGACGTTGAACTTAGGCCATACATTTGGTCATGTATGTGTTTTTAAGTCCTTATGTCATTGGCATGCTTCACGTTCCTTTGGATTTTCTTTTTTTTATTGTGGATATGGACTTTATCTTTGTCTAACTAATTAAAGTGGCATCACCTTGTTAATATTGACTTATTATGAGCTAAGAAAAAAAAACAATTGACTATAACTTGTATGAGTTATGATCTTTTAATGTAATGTTAAGCGAGCGCTCAATTGTCTACTTATTCTAAATGGACAAAGTCAGTTTGCTCCATTAGAATCATATTTTAATTAGCCCCATTATTTGATTTATTTCTGAGAATAAATATTGTCTTTTGTCAACAATCCAGGCTATTGAAACTGGCTTAGGTTATGGCGAATGGCTTCATGGGGAAGCTGTTGCTGCTGGCACGGTTCGAGCTTAACACTTATTTGCAAATTTCAATTGATACTGAACTTTTCCTGAGTGTTTCTTGTCTGATGTTTATACAGATAATGGCAGTTGACATGTCTTATCGCCTTGGCTGGATTGATGATACAATCAAGACTCGAGTCCACAATATTTTAACTAAGGCTAATCTCCCTATTGCACCTCCTGATGTTATGACAGTCGACATGTTCAAAGCAACCATGGCTGTGAGTGACTAAATCACTAAATCAAATGATTTTTGTTTGTTTGAAAATTTATTTTAAGTTAGAGAACTCCGCCAATGCTTGTGCATTGCTGTCCGAAGCCCATACAAAGGAGGAGGGTTGACAACAAGAAGGCATTTGGCCATTCAAAATTTTACTATTTCTAATCACATGGATCTAGTTTAACCAGGCTCTATGTACCCAACACCCCCTCTGGGTATTATGGCAGATGATGAAGAAGGAAATTTGTTTTAGCCTGTCAGTTTGACATTCTTTAATGTCTATATCTTAACATTAGGTCGACAAGAAAGTAGCTGATGGATTGCTGAGACTTATACTACTGAAAGGGCCTCTTGGTAGCTGCGTTTTTACTGGTGATTATGACAGAAAAGCTCTTGATGAAACTCTTCATGCATTCTGCAGTAGATGATACTGGTTCTACAGTCAGATTTGTGCGATTCTGGAAGCATTTCTCACAATCATGTTTATTTGGCAGCCTTGTCCATGGATATGAGGGTCAAAGGTTTTACAAGATCTAAACTGTTTTAGCTAAAACCATGTGTACTAGAGTTGCAACGCTGCAGGATATTTTTCGTACGTGTATACTATTGACTTCCTGTCTTGACGCTTCAAAAAGGAACAAAATGGTTTTCTTGAGGCAATTCTGATTAAGATTGTGAACCATGGCAATTTGCAGGGATGTTTATACTCATTGAACTTGTGCTTGTGAGAAAGGCAAGTTTAGTTCATTTGTTTTGTTTCCTATCAATTTTATCAACAGGAAACTTTTGCTACCATTTTCTCATTTTGTGCTTGTGGCTACATGCTCTTGCCCAAGACTAGAAAGCCTGGAACACCATTCTTGTTTACAGGAATAGGGTAAATAGCAAGGCTGATTCTTGTTAGTTGATTTGCCATCTTTTATATAGCCTGGTATGGTTTCTTGTGCTACAATGGACATGGATTAGTAGTGTGATTGGGCTTTAGTCCTGCATCTTGGTTGATTCATGCAGGAATTAATTCGCAAGAAGCAAAGAACCATACATGGTGAAGAGTCCTTATAGCTCCGCACTATCGTCTCGTTCTTACATGTTTCTCGAGTTTAGTGCTCCTTCAGCACTCTTTTGTCAGGTCAGCAGTGTTTAGTTTGCTATAAAAACTACAATATTTAATATTGTACATTGCCTAGAGTGCATGTGTCAAGCCCCGATGTATTAAAAGAAATTTGCTTAAAAAATGTCTTCATTTAATGTCCCAATATATTTAATAAGTTGCGTGCTAATTGTAAAACAATAACTTTGATCTCTCTTTCCTGTAAAATGATCCGGCCATGCCTCCTTTGTGAAAAAGTAGAAACCAATGGAAGAGGGAGATCATGAGTTCACTTCATCTTCTCAGCAACATCATTCTGCAACCGTCAAGACCATCCTCGAATGTGTTGGTACCTCTTACCACCTTCGACTTGGCTGCGGGGACTTTTACATCGAAGTCATCCGAGCCTTTCAACCCTCAATGCCATCCAATTCTGCCATGAAAGATGGCCTCGCTAGTTCCCTCAGCCACTTACCCCCCCTTGCCACCAGCCGTTTTTGTTTGGATGCCGAACTAGGACCGTGTATCTTCCTGAATGGAGCTGGCATCCGGCTTATCGAGACTCGACTATTGACCCATCTCTCCGACTGGTTAAAAACGCTTTTGCCTTGTCATTGTCGCCGGAGCCCAGCTGCCTAGCACCGGAGACAGCTGGCACTGAGGAGCCGCTCCACATCCAGCATAACCGTTTCGCCTACGGTGGGACGGTCATCGGAGTTGCGGCTCACAACCGAGTTACCGATGGCTTGCCCATGAGCTTGTTCTTGGTAGCGTGGGCAAGGCTGGTCCAGGGCTTGGACGTGGGTCGTATTCCATGCCATGATAGGTCCGCCATTGCTTCACAATGGTTAGGTTCATCCTACTCATAACACAAAAATGTCCTATATTTCGGCCCTAACAATTGTATACTATATATTTTTACTTAGGAATGGAAATTATATATGATTATACATACAACTCATGGTAGAGCTATTGTAGGTGCACTTTCTTCCAGCTTTATATCCGTCCTTAAGACCAAGATAGCTAGCTCCATTAATGGCACCAGGCAACAACCACCACTATCATCACCACTTCACCACCTTTGAGTGCTTGCTGATCCACTGGAAGAAGATCATCCTGTTGGGCCCTTCGGGCCCAAAAAATAACTTCCAATAGGTTTATGGGTCTCTCTTAATCTAAAAACTAGCTTAAGAATTAAGACTTTCTCATTAGCCTATATACAAGTCACCGATTGCCTCTAAATGAGATGTGGGATTAACCCAATAATTCTCCCTTTCACACATTACAACACCTGAATTATCTCCCCCTCACCACATGCGGAGTCAACATGTCTTGGTGAGGTTCCAGATGACACCAATTCAGGCAAACTTTGGACTGGCCGACATATCGGGAGACACAAATTCGGACCGACCGACAAATCGTGTGACAAATTGAGGCAACACAAAAACTAACCTTGACTCTTATACCACTTGTTGGGCCCTTCAGGCCCCCAAAAGTAACTTGCAACAGGTTCATGGGCCTCTTTTAATCGAAAAGTTAGCTTAAAAATTAAGGCTTTCCTATTATCCTATATACAAATCACTGATTGCCTCCAAATAGGATGTGGGATTAACCCAACTATTCTCTCCTTCACATATCACAACACCCGAATCATCTCCCCCTCACCACATGCGGAGCCAACATGTCTTGGTGAGGTTCCAGATGATAACAATTCGGGCAACTTTGGACCAACTGACAAATCGGGAAACACAAATTCGGACCGACCAACAAATCGTGTGACAAATTGAGGCAACACCAAAACTAACCTTGGTTCTGATACCACTTGTTGGGCCCTTCGGGCCCCAAAAGTGACTTGCAACAGGTTCATAAGCCTCTCTTAATCCAAAAGCTAGCTTAAGAATTAAGGCTTTCCCATTAGCCTATATACAAGTCACCGGTTGCCTCCAAATGGGATGTGGGATTAACCAACAATTCTCCCCTTCACCATACGCGGAGCCAACATGTCTTGGTGAGGTTTCAGATGACACCAATTCGGGTAAACTTCGGATCGACCGACAAATCGGGAGACACAAATTCGGACCGATCGACAAATTGTGTGACAAATTGAAGCTACACCAAAACCAACCTTGGCTCTGATACCACTTGTTGGCCCCAAAAGTGACTTGCAACAGGTTCATGGGTCTCACTTAATCCAAAAGCTAGCTTAAGAATTAAGACTTTCCCATTAACCTATATACAAGTCACCGATTGTCTCTAAATGGGATGTGAGATTAACCCAACACATCCAAGCTACAGGACTGGACAACCAGCAAACCACCCAGGCCCGAACTGCCATAAAAGGCCGGCAAGGTGGCCGGACGAAGGCACCGGCAAAGTAGTTCGGTAACTTGGTTCTATGGTCACGCACCGAGTTCACTGTCAAATACTTGATGAATGAGTGCAACTCAATTAGTGTTGCTCAAACATTACACGAAGCCTTGGCCATAGTTGATGAGAGGTACTTCCAGTCCTTTGTGGACTTTGTGGAGATGGATAGGAAGAAGGGATCATACGATGCATTGTCGTCGTCGATGGCGGAGGCCAGTGGTGATGGTCCCTTCAATTGTATAAGAAGCTGGTGTTGATGTGTTCTTGTCTCTCCATGATAAGGGAGTGTCAAGGTTCATAGAGATTGTGCACTCTTTGGAAGGGATGGACAACAAGCTAGAGGGCTGGACAACAAGCAAACCACCGGCGCCCTAATCGCCGTTAACGGACGGCAAGGAGGCCGGACCAAGGCTTCGACGGAACTTGGCTCTATGGGCACGCCCCAAATTCACCGTCCAAGACTTGATGGAGTGCAACTCTACTATTGTTGCTTAGGGGTGGTAAACGAGTGAGCGAACCAAGTTTGACTCGTGTTCGAGCTCAATTCAAATAGTTTGAAGTTTGTTCGAATTCGACTCGAGTTTTGAACATACATGCTCGAGCTCGACTCGAATATTTTTTACGTGTTCGAACTTGACATAAGCTCGAATAAATTTAAACTATTTAATTTTTTTGAGTTCGAACACAACTCGTTCGTAAGCTCGAAACCGGCTTGATTAAAAGTCATAGCGTGGTTTAAACCCATAACCTTAATCAAATGTCAAAGACTTGAATACATATTATCTCAACTATCTCATTTCTTTACTAGTTTACTGTAAACAAATAAATATAACTAGTTACAATTAAACTTATTAGTATATATATATAATATACAAATTATATTATAATATTATTTTATTGAGTCGAGTTTGAGTCAAACTATGAGTCAAATTTGATTTATAACCGAATCGAGTCGAGTCGAATACGGTCTTACTCAATCTCGGCTCGTAGAATTCGAATTAAAATTAAGTTTGAGTTTAAGTATTTAAATATCGAATTTCAAACCGAATCGAGCCAAATATCAAATATTTACGAGTTAATTCCTTCAATTAACAACCTTACTGCGAAGCCTTGGCCATGGTTAACGAGAGGTAATTCCAGTAATTTATGGAGCTTTGGGAGACGGAGAGGAAGAAGGGATCATATGATGCATTGAGACGATGTCGACGGCGGTTGCCCGTCGGTTCGGTTCGTATGATAGTCAAAATTTTTGTAAGAACTTGGAATCTCTAATTCTCCTAGTTTAAGGCTTTTACCAACTAAATAATCAATTTTTTTGTTGTACTTATGTATATACTTAATTGTTTTTTTTCATAAAAAATTCGCAAACTATGTCACAAACATCAAGTAAGATTTTATTTCAAACTCCAACGTTTTGACTCATGGGCGCAAACCCTAATGAAAAGAATGCATTAATCCAACAAAGCCCTAATGCAAAGCATACATTAGTCCAACAAAGCAAGACTAAGTTAATGATTCATTAATTGCTCCAATCAAATCACCATTAACCAAAAAGCTTTGTCATTATTCAATTTCACAGGTAACCTGTGAAGGAAATAAGAACATGTCAGCAGGAGCCCACAGTGGAGCACAGCCAGCATCATTGTGGGCCCACAGTCACGCTCACGTGGCTCTCACTTGTTCAGCTGCTCACATTAGCGATCAGATTTTTTTTTAAGTCAGCCATTTTAGGTACGTCACTCAACTATAAATACTGGTCGTCTACGTTGAGCTTTCTTAATGGGGGCATTATAGTTGTGTGAACAAGAATTGCGAGCTAAAAATACCAATGCAATACCATTACCTCGGGCTATTTCAAGCTTAAAAATAAATGTTCTTTCACTATAGCATTTATTAGTTGTACATTATTATTTAGTGCATTAAATTTATAAAAATATAATAATATTGACATCATATTAATTAGTATTTTAACTTTATTATACTCGTATCAAAGATATTTATGTGTGGTTATGTCAAAATTCAAAAGTAATGAAATTATTCAGAAGAATACAAATTTAATTTATAAATATTCCCATTTATTTATATAATTTAATTATTAATCTCAAATATAGAATTATCTATTCAACACATTAATCCACTTAAAAACAATTTTTTCCCTAAATTCATTGTACTAACAACAAATTAAACGAGTTCACAAAACTTTACTATCAAATTAATATAATATATTTCAATTGTGTAACATTCGTGATTAATCTCGGTCCCTAATATTAATATATTCGTCATCAAGAAGGTGCATCCAACTGAATTATATTACCGAATAGTTATCTTATATTCTTTGCCATTTGAGAGTTTAAATCGCGCTTAACTATGCGATTAATGATTAATCTGGCCGACCAACCTCGGACGGCGCACCAAGCGTGGCCTACCCAAACACTACAGCGCACGTTAGCACCTGATCCTTTCTTCCCCCCAAAACCCGACCAATGGCCGACATTCCCCTCCAAAGATCGGATTTTTCCACCAATTCGATCATCCTCAATGCCCCCAATCATCCATTCTCAATCCTGGAGCTGATCCCAAGGTAACAATCCCCTACAAAAATCCATTTTCTCAGAATTTTCCTCATCTTTTTCCGATCACGGAGCCATCCGGTGGGTGAGATCCTCCTCCCCCGTTCTTTTTTGGATTAAAATTTTTTTTTGACTGCGGCTTTTTGCATGACTATCGCCATCGGATGGCCCAGGCGTTGCCGACAATCGCAATCAATGTGGAAATTTACAGTTTGCATTTTTAGTTGTTTGTTGCAGGTTTTGTGGCGGTGGGAGTTGAATGCGGTTAACGGCGGGTTTGACCGCCGATCCGTGACGGTTTCGGCTGGGTGTTGATGGCGGGTTGGGGTTTGGGATGCGTTTCGTGGTGGTGGTTTTAGGGGGAATGGTGGGGTGGAGGTGAGTGTTGTTGTGTTGGAAGTAGTGGGGGAAGGATGGGGTTTTTCAGCGCTTTGTTCGGGTTTTTGGGGTTTGGCGTTGGGGTGTCGGTGGGGCTGGTGATTGGGTACTACTTGTTCATCTACTTCCACTCCAGTGATGTGAAGGTTTGTGGTTGCTCATTTCTTGCTGTAGAATTTTGTTTTTTATGGATTTTAGGTTGTTTTGTGGTTATTTAGTGCTTGCATTTGTTGTGTATGGAACTATGGATTGCGTGGTTTGGATTTTAGGGTTTGTGGTTTGTGGGTTGATGTTTGTAGATTGGATGATGTTGTCTTTTTGTCTGATGTTGCGTGTTTTTTGTTTTTTTTGGGGCGAAAGAGTAGTAATGGATAGAGAGGGAATCTATAAATAATAAGGGAAATATCCTCTTTCTATCGATTATGTTGAGGTCCTTTTACCCATTATGCCGAGCATTGAATAGACTAAGTATATACCACATACTCCCTGTCAAAGCTCGAACGACCTTCAATAAAAGGGTAGGCACAGGTGGGTAGGTAGAGCTAGAGCCGCGATTTCAATCGCTGCGTCAAAAATGCCTAGTAACATTATTGTTTAATTCATATCAGCAGATCAAACGAGTTGTTCATTCATTCGGGGGGTTGAATTTTTCTTTTTTTGTTTGAGACAATGATTTGATTGATGCGTGGAAATATGGCTAACTTGAGTTGTAGGGAGGAGGACAGTGGAAGGACCATTCATGCAGGATTTGGTTTCACTTTTAATTTGTTTGCTTTGAAATTTTGGCCAGTGGAGGCTTTGGTGTGTGACACCTATCTTCTGTAGAGGATGATGACTGGCCCACCATGATTATTTTTGTGATGGTCTTTCACTTTCCTGGGAAATCTGGATTTCCGTCACTTTAACGTGCAATATTTTTTTTTGGTGTTTTCTGCGTTAATAGTGTGCATCTATGTTGTTTTTTGCATTATTTCCATTTTTCCTGCTCTTCAGAAGCTATATGAAATGTTGGCTGGAGAGGATATCTTAATACCGTACTAAGCCTTCCATCAGCTGGAATCTTTTGTTTGTCTTTATTCATTTCCCTTTCTCTCAAGCATGCACTTTCTAAAAACGAATTTGCCTCATTTTTGGTCTGTCGTGCCTGTTTAGGCATACAAAGGCTTTTAGCTTATTCTTGCTTTCAAAATATGTAGTCATCTCTCAGATTTGTACTTTATACAGTACCTTGCTTGACATTGGCTGAAGTGGCTGCTGAATGAGATGGTAATGAAAAGTGTTGTATAGCGCAGACTGTATTATTGAGGTTGTGTAATTCTAATGTTAAATTGTTGTGTTGCTCCCTCAGTGTCAGTGAACACACGTGTGATCAATGTGGTTCTTTGAATAATTACATAAATAAGTTCTAATATTAAGAATAGAAAAGTTTAAATTGTTCATTTCTTTATTTTGAAACATAAAACGGTCAGTTCTGTAAAAAGATAAATAGGTATTTTATCGTTAGTTTGTATTTATTGTGTTTTTTTTTCACATCTGAATTTCTCTTGTTTCAGTGTCGTCAAACAATCATTATTAACCAATGAAATGCACAACTATATTTCATTTACATTTACTGTGCCATTGATACTTCAGGATCCAACAATCCGACCACTTGTCGAGCAAGATACAGCTACTTTGCAACGTATGTTTCCAGAAATACCCTTGTGGGTAAAAAACCCAGATTTTGATCGAGTATGGTCTCTATTAACTCATGTTTGTTTCATTGTGGAGTGTAAATCTTTTTTCCTGATATGAAGGCTGTTCTATATGTTTTTAAAGGTTGATTGGCTGAACAAGTTCATTGAGAGCATGTGGCCTTACTTGGATAAGGTATGCATACGGAAGACAATCTTTGTACCAAAATTCTTTTTAAAATTGGACTCTTACTTTGCCAATTTAATTTGGGTGAATGTGTATTTGGAGTTCGGACATTTTTTTGGTATTCTTATCTTTTCACTTGGAGTTCTGCAATCATCTAGATGTAGTGTTGTACCTGTTTCTAGCATTTGGTGGTTTCATTTCAATAAAAGATGCTGTATATGTCCTCTTTAGGCTATCTGCAAAACTGCTAAGGAGATTGCTAAACCGATAATTGCCGAGCAAATTCCCAAGTATAAAATTGATTCTGTGGAATTTGAAACCCTCACATTGGGCTCCCTTCCTCCAACATTTCAGGGAAAGTTTGGAAGTTGGTAGCATTCTTTTGTTCTTTTCAAATACCTGAAGATATCTACGTTTTTTTTCTTCTGCAAAGGGCTCTCTGCTAAATGTACAACAAGTTATATTTTTGCAAATGCTTTGCTTGCTTATGCCTTTGAAATTTACAGAAAGGATCTCATGTACTTCAAAATTTACATTTGTTAGGAATGAAAGTCTACATTACTGATGAGAAAGAGCTGATTTTGGAACCATCATTGAAATGGGCGGCGAATCCCAACATTCTTGTTGCAGTTAAAGCATTTGGTCTGAAAGCAACTGCACAGGTTTGTATGAATTTTACTTATGATTACGTGAATATTACTATACTTTTAAATTGTTATGTTGATTTACTTGCAAACTTTTGAAATGTTCAGGTCGTGGATCTACAAGTGTTTGGTATTCCACGCATCACGTTGAAGCCCTTGGTTCCAAGTTTTCCCTGCTTTGCAAAAATTATTGTGTCCCTTATGGAGAAGGTACATGAATTTTTAATGCGCTTTTTTCTTGTGTTTTTATTATCTGCTTTAAATTTATATGTAGTGCCTCTGGTTATTCAGCCTCATGTCGACTTTGGACTGAAACTGGTGGGAGCAGATCTTATGTCAATTCCTGGTCTCTATCAAGTGGTGCAGGCACGTAATTTTTTATATTTTAATTGACTTCTAATAATCTCATCTTTTTTCCTACTAAATTGTTGCATGTTCGTCCTAAGGCTTTGTGTATGGTTAGAGAACAAGTCCTACACTGGGAACATAAGTATTTTGTAAAAATTGGCCACTCACATATTTATCCTTGAAAACTAGTAAAGAAGGAGAGGCCACCATGAGTCAAGCTGGGGGCTTGAGGAATATTATGCATAAAATGTCATAATATATGCATGAAATGATACCTTTGTGGACTAGGTAATCATTTCGGTCTCCTCTTTGTGTTTATAAACAACTGGTTATTACAGGAAATTATAAAGGATCAAGTAGCAAACATGTATCTGTGGCCCAAAACACTTGAAGTTCCTATTATGGACCCTACAAAGTGAGTTGCATGGCCTCTTTTGTTCTTTTCGTTTTTTTTTTGACATGTTTTATCCATTTGTAACTTATCAATTGTTTATTCCACAGGGCTGCTAGGAAACCAGTGGGGATTCTCCATGTTAAGGTTGTTTCTGCCATGAAATTAAAGAAAAAGGATTTGCTGGGTAAATCAGATCCATATGTGAAGTTAAAACTTACAGAAGACAAACTTCCATCAAAGAAGACAACTGTAAAACACAGCAATCTAAATCCTGAATGGAATGAAGAATTCAATTTGGTGGTTAAAGATCCTGAAACTCAAACCTTGGAGATCTCTGTCTTTGATTGGGAACAGGCATGTCTGCCTTTCGTGTTGTTTTTAATTCTCTTTTTGCCTGCAAGCAGGTCATTCTGACTTCTAATCTCTGAGAATTAAGGATTTTAATTTTTTGCATTCAAACAATATTTATGTAGTTGCTGTGCATATTTGGCTCACAATTGATTATAATGAGTTCTATTTTATGTGATTTCTTTCAAGGTTGAATATTTCTTTTGTAGGTTGGCAAGCATGACAAGATGGGTATGAATGTGGTTCCTTTGAAAGAACTCAACCCTGATGAGACAAAATCATTGACCCTTGATCTCCTGAAAAATATGGATCCAAACGATGTCCAAAATGAAAAATCTAGAGGTCAGATTGTGTTGGAAGTGGCATATAAACCTTTTAAAGAAGAAGATTTAGCCAACGATTACAGTGAAGACTCAAATGCTGTGGAAAAAGCTCCTGGCGGGACCCCTGCAGGTGGAGGGTTGCTTGTGGTTATTGTCCATGAGGCTCAAGATGTTGAGGGAAAGCACCATACCAACCCATATGTGCGTATTCTCTTTAGAGGAGAGGAGAAGAAAACTAAGGTACTCTTTCTATCTGTGAAGCATTATTTTTTATTTCCGCTCTATTTGGGGAGATTTTGATTGTGTTTATGTTATATCTAAAATTGAAATGTGTGCAATGCAGCACGTTAAGAAAAACCGTGATCCGAGATGGGAAGAAGAATTTCAGTTCATGTTGGAAGAGCCGCCCATGAATGACAGAATGCACGTGGAAGTTGTCAGTCGGCCACCAAGCATTGGTATCCATTCAAAGGTTTGTTTTGTGTAACGTGAGATTTTCTTGTGCCGCTTTCTTCATTTTATTGCATCAACTCATCCATGGGATCCCTTTTTATTTACTTGCATTTTCTCCAAGTTTCTTTAAGCCGCGAAACTAATCCTTCAAATGCATGTTTTCGATCAGGAAACACTTGGTCACATTGACATAAGCCTTGCTGATGTCGTGAACAACAAGCGGATCAATGAGAAGTGCCATCTTATTGATTCAAAAAACGGAAGGATCCAAATTGAATTGCAGTGGAGGACGTCATAGTGAGCACCCTACTCTCCGAGTTGAGGTGTTTACAGGTCCTGTTGGGAGGAGTTTTTTCCAATTTACTGAAACTCCAATTTACAGCCTATTTTGCAGGTCCTGTTCGATGTTAGTAGTTGAAATTATAATGTTTTTTCGAGGCTATTATTGTGCATGCCATATAATAATTGAGAATTATGGAATTCATTAGCTTTGTGTATATATAAAGACGACTTTGTTTAGGGTACATATCTGAGTTTATGCCTTACTTGAGAGCTAGTACCTTTGCAAGGAAGGTTTTCCGCTGTGAGATCTGGGGGTTGCCAAGTGATGGGAGTGGGAACTCAACGTTGACTCGAACTAGTTTAGGGTTTTAAAGCTCTACTCGAGCATGAATCAATCATGCCTTTGTTCGAATTTGGCTCAAATTCAGATTTGTGAGCATGGAGTACCCTCCATGCTTTGTAAAAGAAACAAATTTTATAAAGATTATAAAATGACCTACAAATTTTGCATGGCATGGCCAAGTATTATACACCAGTAATGTGCCATGCGAGGAAAATGCCCGGTGCCTCTAAGAAAAAAAATTTACCCATTCTTTCTTTTGAGTTGATTTTAGTTATGCCAACCAGATTGATTTCAAGTGAATAAAATTTATCAACTCACAAAAACTAATATCGTCTTACCTAAAAAAGATGGGTGTTTTTTCCCCCAATAATTATCTTCAGTGATTGTCAAAAACCTTTCAGCGGATGAAAATTCCAGCTCAAATTTTTGTATAAAAATTTTACCTAACAATTGTGCACAACTTACACAAGACGTATCATAAGCCATAAATAAAGCTTAAAAGGAATGACAATATATTTGTGTTGGGAATTTATTTTCTATTGCTAATCTGTAATACATCTTTAAAAAAAAAAATGTAAAACATCTTTTTAACTATGGTGTGACATCAACTTGAGCGGAGAAGAATAGTTGCATGTTGATTTCCCATCTTCCTGCGCAGAAAACTAAAATGACTGAGCCATCCGTTAAAATTACAATGTGCTGAAGACTAGGCATTAGACGAGTAAAAACAGTATGACAATATAGAACAGACTTTTCGCAATCTTACACCCCAAAATTGAATAACAAACCACCCACAAACAATAAAACAAGCTCTCCAACTTCCTTCACTAGGTTAAAAACACAAAGATGATAGACACTTCCATGCCAGAAACCTCAAACCAGGAAACTAAACATTGGGTCAGACTTCTCAACTTATCCTGACACTACGAGAAATTGCTTCACCACTGAAATGCAGCTTTCACCATCCACTAGCTATTTCAACTCTCCACCATCTTTCTCCCAATGTCCTCAATCAATATTCTGCCATTGGAAGCATTTGAAACTACACCTGCTGTCTTTATTTACAACATGTACAAAATTTTTTGGAACTTTGGTTGCGGCAAACTACATCAGTAGCTTCACATCATGGTTTCGATCATGGGTTTTGATTGGTTGGTTATAGACCGACTCGAATGATTGCATGCAAACACTAGCGAAGCCAGTCATGGCCTGGAACACATTGGGGAATCCTGTTTGCAGGTTGTTCACAGTCATGGCGCGAGTCACATTCGAAGACTTTTCATATTTGGTTTTCTCATCCTCTGCCTTGGCCCTTAATGCTTCCACCTTAGCTCGCATCTCGTCGACGGGTGACTGCCTGTCCGTAACTGACCATGAGCTCATCGGCGATGAATATGGACCATACTTGTTCTCCAGTGCTCTAATCTGGGAAACCTTTTTGTCCAGCTCTTTGAACATGGCATCTGACCTTTTCTTCAACTTTTGCTCCTCTGCTTGCTGTACAACCACGGAATGAATTACTGTGAGGAAACTCTTGATGCCCTCGGAAGCCACTTTGTCAGGGATTCTGTCGAGAGAAAGCTGCCATTCCTCGCACAGAGAGTATATAGCAGAATTCTGCTGTGTCTTGGTGAGGGGGTGGTGATTGAATTGGAAGAGGCATAGACGAAGCCACCCGGTAAGAGAGTGGATATATTCTCTTTGTGACTTGACAAGGTTGCAGAAAGTCGAGTGCCATTGCTGAACCTCATGCTCAAGCTGTAAGGTCGCCTGCCTGTGGATCTCAGAAGTTGGCTCCATGCCTACGTCGAGGTTGTTAATGAATTTTAGCTGCTGGACTATGTGAGTCTGGACCTGGTGACACTCATACATACTTCTCCACATGTGCATTAATCTGAAGGAAGTAGTAACTCCATTAAACAAAAAGAATAGAAATGAAGCTCAAAATCAAGGAGGTAAACAAGAACAATTATGGGCAGTGAAACAACTATTCGCCCAAAATATTGACTATTGGATTTCTATTTAAGAAAGCAAATAAACTTTGAATACTTCTATCCTTTCTCACTACGAATAGCGTAAATGCATGTCAAATTTGTCAAATGTTGTCGTAAACAATGATGCAGACACTCCAATAAAATCAAAGAGGAATTTACCCTTTGGCAAGCTCAAGGAGCTGTAGATAGAGCTCCACTTCTCTAAGCCTAATTATTTCATCAGAAGTTACTTCCATGGCTTGAGAAGCCACCATGAGCCTTGATTCTAACCTCTGAATCTCTTTCTTGTTCTTCTCAATTTTAATATAATCGCCCCCATGCGCCTCCTGTTTCCTCAGAAATGTCACCCTCTTCTTATGTTCAATCTTGATTTTCTCAGCATTCTAGGCAACCAGAAAACATGCGAAAACAACACAAGGACGTCACAAACTACATCTACAGACAAAATACCTTCAATTTTCCCTTCATGGAAGTTCTTTACATGAAAAATAACCGAGAACATCAATGATACTAAAAATCATCAGAGAACATCATATACCAAACAATAATTATTCACCAAAAAAATGGAGAAATGATGAAAAAAACTCGTTTGACATCATAACATAGTTCTTTGCATAAAGAACTCCGACCACTTTTGTCATCCATTTCATACTATATATATATATATATCGAAGATCAATAAAATCAATCTACTGAGAACATAACATTTCAATGTATTCACCTAAAAAAGACAGCCATCTGTAAACAAAGTCCAGAATCCTTTTCAATATCTAAACAAACAAGAATCAAACAGCAGAACAAAACAACGAGCATAATTCATTCTTACTCTAAAATCACAAGTAGGAAGGTTCCAGTGAAGATAATAATGCATAAAATACAGCCAAAAAAAACACAGAGAATGTGAACAATACCTTCACTTCAGAAAATAGCTTCTTCTCCCATGCGTAAAGCCTCTCCACAGTGGAGCAATGGCTGGTGCTGACATCTCCACCACTTAATTGATCGACTTGACTCATCCCCTCACTCAATCTCCCAAAGCTTCCAATGCTACTCGACTTTGAAGTCCCCCACGGCCTCAGTAACGGGCTCAAGCTCCTGCCATAGTTGTACACCTTGCCTGCAAACACCATCAACCAGATGAGCTCAAACTGACTTAAATGGATGAATAAATTCAAATATATTAAGAGAAAGTTACTTCCACATACACAGACTGCAACACAAGCTCAAAATGGATCAACAACTCAAACAAATGAAGAGAAAGCCCCCTTGCTTGCACACAAATATGATGTAACACAAGCTCAAAGTAGCATAAAACAGATCGAAAGCAACAAAAAACGCGAAGAACATAAGAGATATGAATATTTCCTAGAATATAACACAACAACACAAGCTCAGAAATGGAGCAAAATGGATCACAAATTCAAACATATAAACAGAAAGCCACTTGCTTGCACCCAAGTTTAATGCAACACTAGCTTAAACTGTCCAGAAACGGATCAAAAACAGCAAAAACTGTGAAGAACAATATAAACAGCAAACAAATGAAGAAAACAAAAAAATATATCATAAATTTTAAGAAGAGAAGATCACTTGCTTGTCACTCTCTGGCTGCAAAACCCAGAGCTGGGAGCCGCAAGCAGCAAAGAAACATGGCGTCCACCATTAGCAGCCTTGAGGAAGTACTCATCCACCTCCTTGATGATCTCCCCCAGCACCTTCCCACTCCTCGAGACCACCATGGCCAGCTCGCTCGTAGAGGCGGCCGTCTGCTTGGAGAACCCGCTCACCCCCGACGGCGCCGACGTCGTCGACGCCGGCGCCGATGGCGAGACTGTTGTGGTGGCCGCCTCCCACTCCTCCTCCGTCGGCGACCGCGACGACGACGCCGCGAACGGGTCCCAGAAGTCCCAGCTCGACGCCGGCGGCGGCGGCGGGAGGCAGGGGGAGGCCGTCAGGGAGGTGTACGTCTCCGAGCTCGGGCTCATCGTTGGCGGCGCCGGCGGCCGGCGAGGAGGCAGGGCAGCCGGCGTCTGCTTCTCGTGGTCGTGGGGGTGGTGTTGGGGAAGGGAGTCGGCGAAGAGAGCAGTGTTCTGAAAAACGGGTAATTTTCACCAATGATAACTAGTTTACGGTGAGAACTATTACCTAGATGACAAGGGTGAAAACTATTGTACTAAATAATTACCCCAAGATAAAATTCTCAGGAAAGTTGGTGGGACACGATAGTCCGCTTAAAAACCAACTCCTAGACAGAATTTTATCAAAACAAGTAATATAAATAGCACAATAATTAACATCAACTATACCCGATAATAGCTATTAAATAGACAACAAAAGAAAAGAACAAGACACCAGAATTTAACGAGGTTCGGCAATTGCCTACGTCCTCGGACACTACATAAATAATATTTCACTAAAGAGAAATATTACAAAGAGAGAAAGAACAAATTACCAATGGTAGAATGAATAATTACCAATGGTAGAAAGGGAAGTTGGTAACTTTGAATTACCCTGTAGGATGAATAACTAAAGAGGGGGAGGGCCCTATATATAGAAAAAAAACCTCTCCCCACTTCCCTCCCAAAGTGATGTGGGATTTTGCAATCCCAT
>JAVDBV010052916.1:0-11261 GCA_032619315.1 Piper longum
GAAACACGAGCTAAATTTAGATATTATAAATTATAAACGAATTTGGTTTGACATATAATATATTAAATCTCATCAAAAATTTAAACAAGTTCAAAACATGTTAGCTAAAAATTAAATTAAATTAAAAAATATTTTTCATTTTAAAAAGTTTTAAATATAATTGAGTCGTGAGTTAATATCTTATTGAAGGTTTCGTTTATAAATGTAATTGATATAAAAAATTAAATAAACAAGTTTATGAAGGAGAATGAGTAGGTACTCATTCTTTTTTATTTTTAAATTAATTATAATGGTTTCGAATAAGTCGCTCATGTACTCGTTCTTCAATATATATATATATATATATATATATATATATATATAATAGACTCGAATGATCTGACGAATCTCGGTTTTCAGGTCGATCTTCTTCTTCTTCGGTAGCAAAATTTGATGGGTGCGAGTTGGGAATTACATTCCGAAGAATTCGCTTCAGCATGTCGACGAACTCGGTCAGAATCGTAAGAATTCGAAACCAAATCTGCTTGCAATTCCAGGAATTTGAAGCAATTGGCCAGAGATTCGAGAATGCGCCGTCGGAATCCGAAGAATCTGCTCCAAACTTGAAGAAGTTGACAGGTTGAATTGAACCGGGCGGGAAAAAATGGGGGGCGGCCGAGAAGATTGGCTCGTCACGTTCTCCGACTCCGACGACGAGGCGGCGGCGACGCCGGCCGTTTACGGCGGCGCGCAGAAGCAATCCGTCTTCTTCGCCGAGTCCTCCTCCTCGGACAACGACGAGGCCCTCTCCGCCTCGCCGGAGAAAAGACACGACCTCTCCGAGTTCGTCGGGAGCGGCGGGGGCGAGGGGATCTTCCGAGTTCCCCTCCGCGCCGCCGTCCACCCCGGCCGCCCGCCGGCGCTCGAGCTCCGGCCGCGCCCGCTCCGGGAGACCCAGGCCGGCGCCTTCCTCCGCACCATCGCCTGCTCCGACTCGCAGCTCTGGGCGGGTCAGGAGTCCGGCGTGCGGTTCTGGAACTTGGCCGACAAGTTCCGCCGCGGCGCCGGTGCCGGCGCCGGCGACGCCGACGCCGCCCCGTTCTGCGAGTCGTGGCAAACCTCGCCGGCGCTGTGCTTGGTGGTCGACGGCGGGAACCGGTTGGTGTGGAGCGGGCACAAGGATGGGAGGATTCGGTCTTGGAAGATGGATCGAATGCCTGGAGATGGAGGCTTTAGGGAAGGGTTCACATGGATGGCGCATAGAGGGCCTGTTCTAGCCATGGTTTTCACGGCTTATGGTCGGGCTGTCTTCTACATGCTTGATGTTTTTCCTGTGAACAGATCATGTTTTGATGACTGGTTTTTGATGTTTTCTTTTTTATTCTGGTTTCACAGGGGACTTGTGGTCGGGATCGGAAGGTGGTGTGATCAAGGTCTGGCCATGGGAGTCGATAGTGAAATCTCTCTTCTTACCAGCTGAGGAAAGGCACATGGCTGCTTTGATGGTGGAGAGGGGGTATGTTGATCTTAGAGCTCAAGTTACTGTTAATGGTGTGTGCTCTCTGCCTGGAGAGGATGTGAAGATTTTGTTGTCGGATCATTCTCGTGCAAAGGTGTGGAGTGCCAGCTATCACTCGTTTGCCCTATGGTATGTTCACTGTAGTTTTCATACCTCAGAATAGATGATATCATGATACTTTTAACCTCAACTTTGAAAACTAGCAAACGAGCTTTATACAAAATACCTTTGATGTACTTCTCCCTTGTTTATTTGTTCGGCAATAAAAAGTAGCTGAAACTTGCGGAATTTGATGTGTATATTCAGGGATGCTCGGACAAGAGAGCTGTTGGTTGTGTTTGGAATTGATGGCCAAATTGAGAAATGTGGAGAGTTGGTGCCATCCTTGGGTGACAGCAACGAGGAGGATGAGTTTAAATCCAAATTTGCGACGGTGACAAGGAAGGAAAATTTCTTTCAGCGATCCAGGAATGCTCTGATGGGCGCAGCGGATGCAGTTCGGAGGGCTGCTGTTAAAAGTGCTTTTGGTGATGACAACAGGAGGGTAGAAGCAATGGCTCTAACAATGGATGGAGCAATATGGAGTGGAAGTGCCAATGGTGCTCTTGTTCAATGGGATGGAAAGGGGAACCGAGTGCAGGAGATACAGCGTCATCAATGTGCTGTTCAATGTTTATGTTCTTTTGGAACTCGGTTATGGGTGGGTTATGTCAGTGGAGTGGTTCAAGTATTGGAGCTTGATGGCTCTCTTATTGGAAGTTGGGTTGCTCATCAAAGTCCAGTCATAGAAATGAGATTTGGAGGTGGTTTCATGTTCACTTTGGCTAATCATGGAGGAATTCGTGGATGGAACATGTCTTCTCCTGGAGCCATTGACAACGTGCTTAGATCAGCTCTGGCTAGCAAAGAACCACTTTATACAAAAATTGAAAATGCTAAGATTTTGGCTGGCACATGGAATGTTGGACAAGAAAGAGCTTCACCTGACTCGCTGATATCATGGTTGGGCTCTGCGGCTACAGGAGCTGATATAGTTGTTGCGGGTCTGCAAGAAGTTGAAATGGGTGCAGGTTTTTTAGCTATTGCAGCTGCAAAAGAAACTGTAAGATCATATAGCAGTACTTTTGATTGTGTATTCTGTTAACAATGGTTATATGAATTCGTTTTAATTGAGCATGTAAAGTGACACTGCATCCATCCATTTCATTTCCTTGTCATTTGTACGAGGAGGTTGACTTCGAAGTAAGCATTTCATATGTAGGTCAGATATATCTAGTGACACCTGTTAATGTGTTTGCAGGTCGGACTTGAGGGAAGTGGTAATGGGCAATGGTGGCTGGAAGCTATAGGGAAGACATTAGATGAAGGCACCAGTTTTGAACGTGTAGGATCACGGCAATTGGCAGGATTGCTTATTGCTGTCTGGTTAGTATTCTTTGCATGATACTTGTACTTCGTTTGTAAGAAACATCAAATAAGGAAAAAATAAATGGACCATGGGTGTTATTACATCGTTACGATGGTCGCTTTTTTATTTTTGTCTTTCTTACCCTGTTGGAACCTGGCTGATTTTCCTATTTTCTTTATCAGTCTTTCCACTTGTCAACTTAAATGTTTTTTTTTTCTAGGGCTAGAAATCATCTCAGGCCACATATTGGAGATGTGGATGTTGCAGCCGTACCATGTGGTTTTGGGCGTGCAATTGGCAACAAGGTACCTATTATGTTCTTTCCAATCTAAAGAAAGATCATGACATTTAAATGTGCTTGGCCTAATTATTTATGGTATCACCTTTTGTTTTCAAACAGTGCTATGTCTGCTGTGATTTTAGCTTATTGCTTCTTAGTCAGTTTGCCCAATGTGTCATTTGTTACAAACCTATGGTATAGGACGTGGGCTTTCGGTGATCCGGGTTTGAGTCTAACATTGGGATTGAGCTTGGGTGGTGGCTGCTCTATAGGTTGGGCTGTGAAATCTTCAAAAATGGCCAGTCATGTTGGGGTAGATCCAAGGCCCATAACATAATGATTCCAAAGTGTCCTAATTTAAAGCTTATGACATTTATCAGAATTGTTAATGTGAGCCTTGACTTTATTTTATCAGGGAGCAGTGGGACTCAGACTACGAGTTTATAACCGCATTCTTTGTTTTGTGAACTGCCACTTTGCTGCACATCTAGAGGCAGTAAATCGCCGCAATTCTGATTTTGATTATGTTTATCGAACAATGGTCTTTAGCCGTGCATCAAATGTATTTAGTGCTCCAGCTGGTATGATTTAATCATGGCCTTTTGTAGGCCCTCAACTAGCTACCTTTGTATAAATAACACTTCTATCTTATGTCTTTCTGTTTTCTTCTTTCAGCAGCTAGTGGTGCTTCATCTTCTGTTCAATGTCAACGTGGCAGTGCAAATGTATGCAAGTCTCCTTTTTCTTGATTCCTCATTTTATTTTGCTATGGAAGAATGCTTCTTTAGATGATTCTAATTGACACTTGTTGAAGTGTGACCAAGAACGTTTACAGTTGACAAATTCTGTTTTAGGCTGTTGGCCTTAGATCAGAGGATGAAAGGCCAGAACTGGCTGAGGCAGACATGATAATATTTCTTGGTGACTTTAACTATCGACTTTTTGGAATATCTTATGATGAAACAAGAGACTTCATCTCGCAAAGATGCTTTGATTGGCTTAGAGAAAAGGATCAGCTGAGGGAGGAGATGAAAGCGGGAAAAGTATTCCAGGGTATGCGTGAGGGTGTCATAAGATTTCCCCCCACTTACAAGTTTGAAAGAAACCAGGCTGGTCTTGCAGGTATGGGTGGTAAAAACAGTAGGATCCTTATCTTTCTGTCAAGTTAAAGTATGGGAGGCCAGAAATCCAGTCTCTTAATGCTTAAGCCATTAGTGAATGAATCAGATAATATTGCTCACATGAAACCAGAACTGCCAGACATTTGCAATCATGATTAGGCATACAGATGTTTGTGAGCACATGCACATGCCTATTGGTTGTCTTTAATGAAATTTACATTTTGATGATGAGCCTAATAATATGTGATGAATGGTTTTTTTAAAAGATCAAGTTATTCAAAATGATAATCAAAAGCAGGTATGAATGTTCAAAATGGAAAGGGTACAAGACATGATGAATGGTAGTTAAGCATGAGATGATAGGTCATTTAAAACTAAGTATTTGTCAAGGATTTGAATGTGACTAGTTTGTTCGAAATTGATAATACTTTTTAGTAGATAAAGAAGCACTCCTTGTTCACATCTTAGTTATAATTGCCATACTTGTTTTCCTGTTACTATAACTTTCCGGGCCTTGTATTAATGAAGTTATTTGTTATGCATAAACAAGATGACTTTGAACTGAAACTTGCAAATGGCATAGAGATACACTGGGATAGGTTTCATATAATTTTGAAGTTAGAACCTTAAACATTACGGTCTTTACTTGAGTATGTTCTTGCTTTAAAATATCGTACCACACAGTTTGAGCTTCTCAATTTTTTTAGGATATGACTCTAGTGAAAAGAAGCGTATTCCAGCCTGGTGTGATAGGATTCTGTATCGTGACAGTCGAAAGATGGAAGATGCTAGTTGTTCATTGCATTGCCCAGTGATTTCTTCAATTTTTCAGTGAGTGTTATTCTATCCCTATCCAGAAAGATTACAAATGTGTAAACTTTGGATTTAAGTTGATTTCTCTGGATGATAATAATCTTCCATTATTAGGTATGATGCCTGCATGGATGTGACAGACAGTGACCACAAGCCAGTAAGGTGCATTTTCGATGTTGCAATTGCACGTATTGATGAGTCAGTAAAAAGAGAGCAGCTTGGTGAGATCACCTTGTACAACGAGACGGCCAACTTGCTGCTTGAAAAATTAGGCAATATTCCGGAGACTATTGTGAGCACAAACACTATTATTCTCCACAATGATGATGCTTCTGTTCTGCGGGTTACAAATGAGTGCGGAGAAAACGAAGCTTTCTTTGAAATCCTTTGTGAAGGACAAACAACTATTAAAGATAATGGTACAGCATCTGAACGCAATGCACGAGGTTCATATGGGTTTCCTCAATGGCTAGAGGTACTTCAATTTATGTTTCTCCAGTTGCTTACCATTAGATGTATGTAGGTACCAGAGAGAGATACTTATCTTATTAGTTAATAATTCATAAAGACAGAATTAGTAATTGTTGTTGATGGGATTGAAATATTTTTCTTGGAAATCGATATGAAGGGCTAAATATTGTACCATATCCTGTTATAAAATAAATATTGGCTCCATTGTATTTTACTTTCTTTTGAAAGTTATTACTATTTGTGATTTACAAATGAACCTTTTATCTTGCCAGGTTCATCCAACAACAGGTATAATTACTTCTGGTGACATTGCAGAAGTATCTGTGCTCCACAAAGAGTTCCACACTCTAGAAGAGTTTGTTGATGGAGTCCCACAAAATTGGTGGTGTGAAGATACTAGGGACAAGGAAGTTATGTTGTTGATTAGGATCACGGGTTGTTTTTCTTCTGAAGTCCGAACTCACCGAGTTTCTGTTCGCCATTGTCTGTTGTCAAAGTCGACCTTGAAAACTGATTCAAGTCAGAATGCCAAGCGTGCCCAAACCAACCTTCTTCACAGATCTGATTTTCACCCCTTGACGAGCTCATCTGATTTGGTAGATGATTTTTGTGGTTTGCATACTTGAGAACCAAATCTGTACAGTGGGAGCAGCAGGATAAATTGAGCCTGTTGATCCATGTAAATACGTTTCCCCATGGTGTTTTTTGGGTGCAAATTTTCGCAGGTCCAGTAGCACTATACCTTGTTTGCTACTTCTTTTCCTCTTTTGTTGTAGATCCAATTGCAGCCATATTCTTATGAAGAGTCAAGATAATCCAAGACATTCTGCAAGTCATTCTTTCCCTTGTACAGAAGCAAGGCAATGGGAGTTGTTTCTTCTTACCCTGTAATCTTGTTTAAACTGTTGGTTTAAACTTTTGTTTTTCTCTTTTGTATAATTTCATCAAAAGCAAAATGAAAGTGTAACAATGGTGTATCTTTCAAGATGTATTGGAGTAGAAGATAAACACTTCGTATCTTGGTTTTGCCCTTGTGAACTTTCATTTTCTTTCATGTATTTTGGGAAGCTTGTCTGAATCATTGTTTTCATTCATATATGGGATTCTCATTGTGAATAGGTAAGCCATCTTAGATGCTCTGAACAAAGAAGGGCATCATGGTAAGTTTTTGAAGCTCCTCATTTGACACACTATTTTTACCTTCTACTGTTATGTCTTTGGATTTCCCATTGAAACTAGAAATGATTGGAAGACAAAATGGTTACATTCCTTGGATTGGGATATTCTGTCACTCCATCCCAAAGTTCCAATAAGTACAATAATGAGAGCTGCTGTCCAAGATATATTAACACATAAAGCTTTATGCATATATCTCAATCAGTTGATCTATAAGAATGAATAGATAATGTATTACTGCAGCACAAGACAAGCAAGTTCAATTGTGACAACCAATGCATTATTCAACAGGGCAAAGAGGGTAGACGAGATGAAGGGGAACATAAAGGAATCACACAATCACTACCATCTTCTTGTCCACTATTCTTCTCTATCTGGGCATCGATCATCCCAGTTGCCAAAGCATAATGCTATTGTATTCTTGTTTGACATGGTCCTATCTTGCTTGACAGTTTTCTGAAAGTCAATACAAGAATTTATAAAAACATTCATGTTTTTGCTGTTTTGCGCACTGTGCAAGAGTGTAAATAAGGTCAACATTGTCACAGATGTTGATAAATGCCCTCTTCGTATATTCATCAGTGTGTGGTCATTTTAGCTTTTTCATTGTATGCCCCCTCATCATTTTCGAGGGAAAATGATGCGGTTCCTTCTCATTGTCTTCCTCTCAGAAAGACCCAATTGTCAGAACTGCGTAAATTTCACGAAACATGTCAAACTCAGTGGAGCGTTGTTGATGGATTTGAATGGTTACCTTGTGGAGCGGCTGCTCTTTTTGACCTTAGGCAAGAGGACACCAAATCATCAAACCAATTTGTCTTCTCAGGTCCAATTCCGGCTTTTTTTCTTTTTTCTTTTTTCTTGAGATATAGAGAGAGAGAGAGAGGGAGGGAGAATTCCAGTAATTTGATATGTTTCTTCTCCTTTACTGTTGGTTTATTTTTTAGAGAATCTCAAACTCCATTAAGCATATGAATTTTCTCCCATAGGATGAACACTTTAACAGCCGGTGCAGGTCTTTATCAAACAATTTTTATGCTGTTCAATTTACAATCAATTAATATACTCTTAGGTAAAGTGACAAGTTTTTATGCTGAATGTCCTTACATGACATCAGGAATATTGATGCATTCATATTTACACATCTCATCTATGCTCCATGACCTCCATATCACTTATTTAGGGTTGGAAACTGCTGCTTTGACATTCAAAATACAACACAGATTTGAAGTTATTTCTGTATGAACATTAAGCAACACACCTTCAAAGTACTTAGAGCTTCCCTATGAATTCATAATTACAAGATCTATGACGGAAACCCTAGTCAATTCCTCAACCTATATTTGTTCATTATCTTCATTTCAACTTGTTTCTATTGGAAGGACCTCAACCATGTGCATAATTTATTTTATTTATTTAATGGAAAGAAAAAACAATGAAATGAAAATATTATTTGAGTAATAGCAAAGTTGTAATCTCTAACACTCTTTTTTTTTCACCAATGTAGTAATCTATTGTCACAAGCTAGTAGGTTTTTTAATGTACATTATGCACAAAAGTCCTTGTGCGCTAATAATCAATTAATTATAAGTGTATTTTTACAGCGAATTATACCATGCACACCACTAAAATTATCTCTGTTTTGAATTTGATTCACTCATTAAATTAGACGCATGGAGCATGCTTATATGATAAATTTTTTAAGCCAATCAAATTTAAAATGGGAAAAATTAATGAAAATTTTAGTGGTGAAAGAATTTCATATTTACAACCGAGCCCTAAAAATGATGTGTTCCTTTTTACTCTTTCACACACACACACACACACACACACCAACACTAGAAATTTTCTTGGATTAATCCTTAATTTTATTAAGACTACAATTTTTTGTAGCAGAAAAATTCTAGCTACCAATGCCCCCATCTATAAAAACCCACAAATATCATCTCCATGGCCATGTCCAAAAAATGCCCAAGTTTTGTTCATGAAGTTGTTGAGCTCCATCTATCTTATCCAAGGAGCAGAGTAAACAAAGAAGCCATGAGAGAGAAGTCCATCCCATCTATCAGAGCCATGCATGACCTCCCAGATCTCAAAGTCCACATCAATGGCCATTCCACCTTCTTCCTCAACCAGGTACGTATATGCGCTCCGAATTCTCACCCATGCATGCAAGTACGTCCTCGCGCAAATCCATATTTTTCGTAACCTTTTTTGTTCCATGCAATGCCATGCAATCCATGCATGCAGAGCACCCTCTCCAAGTACTCTGGTTTGGTGAGGAAGATGGTGAATCAAGAGAAGAAGAATAAGAGCAAGAACAAGATTGCCGAGCTCGAGATCAAAATCAATGGCTTCCCCGGCGGTTCTACGGGTTTCGAGCTCGTAACAAGGTTCTGCTACAACAACGGAGGGTACCCGCTCACCCCCGCCAACCTACCCCTCCTCCACTCCGCCTCAATCTTCTTCGCCATGGACGAAGACGTAGCAAGGTGCAACCTCCACCACCAAGCCGAGACCTTCCTCGACGGCCTCTTCTACTGGACATGGTCCGACCTTCTCTCCTCCCTCAGGGCCTGCGAGCCCCTCTTTCCCATTGCCGACTCTTCTGGCCTCCTCCACAAACTCATCTCCTCCCTCCTCGTCAAGATGGCGGCCGTCTCTTCTTCTTCTTCCTCTTCCTCTTCCTCTGGTTCTTCTTCTTCTTCCTCGCCGGAATGTAGCTCCGGCGGGTCGGCGTCCAGGGCGATGTATCCGGCGAGGAAGGCATGGTGGTTCGACGACCTGACGGGTCTGTCTCCAAGAATGGTGGAGAAGATGTTCAAGATCATGGGTGTGTATGGGAGGGAGAACAACAACATGGTGTTTACAAGGTTTCTCCTCCATTACTTGAAGGTAGCAGCTCAGAGGAGCAGTGGTGGTACTGTCCATGGATCCATTGCGAGGTCTGCGTGTGGGGGCTTGGCAGCCACTGCTGTTCATGGGGTGGTGTCCGTGGGGAGGATGGGGTTTTCTTGCAGGGGGCTGTTCTGGGTTTGGAGAGTGGTGTCTCGGCTTGGGGTTGGGAGGGGTGTTAGGGGGGTTTTGGAGGGGTTGATTGGTGGGGTGCTTGACCAGGCAAGCTTGGATGATTTGCTGGTGTTGGGCCATAGTGTTGATGGTGAGGTTTATGATGTGGGCCTTGTGGTGAGGTTGTTGAGGGTTTTTGCTGTGTTTGGTGGGGAGGAGGGGAAGGAGGGCTGCTTGTTGAGGATGAAGAAGGTTGGGAGGCTCATGGATAGGTACATGGGGGAGATTTCTCCTGATCGTGGGTTGAAGGTGTCCAAGTTCTTGGGTGTTGCAGAGGGCCTGCCGGATGCTGCAAGGGATTGCTTTGATGGGGTTTACAATGCCATAGACATCTTTCTTGAGGTATAATATATTAAAACTTTCTGCATTTTGTATCTCAATCTGATTTGTAGTGAAATATGGAACCAAATGCATGATTGTGAAATAGTGTTTTCTTTTTTCAAGAATTTAGATTTTCCTTTTCCTGATAAAATTGGCCTAATTTATCCATTTTTCTTACAAATATAAACATTCAAAACTTCTGATAGAGATTAAAATAAATTAGGCCACTGAAAATGCGGGTCTAAATGGTTAATAGAAATGAACAAAGCTGGCAAACACCTACGAGATAGAATGAAGTGTTTGGGTCTAGTTTATACCATCCGGTAGGTGCTTGTCTTCTTTATTTATTCCTGACAAGCATTTACTTCTGCAAGTTTCAGCATGTATAATATTCTATCGCAGAAAATGTTTTTTTTCTTTCTCATATATCAATGTGATTAATCACTGTACTTCACTTTATACTATCTGGTAGGTGTTTGTAAGGTTTGTTCATGTTTGTTCTACGTTTATTGCCGCATGTTTCAGGTTCCTATCAATTCTTGTGTTAGAAGTTGTTTGAACATTGACATATACCCTCATCAAAAAAAACTTTGATTCTCTAATTTATATTGTTTTCTCGTTCTATCTGAGAACATCTTTGATAATGCCCTAACTTTTTAATGTCTTAATTTCCTTGCCTTTTCTATTTGGGAATTGGATAGGTGTAATCTATAAATGGTGATTCTTACATGGTATGGCTAAATTGTTCAGCAATTAGCATGACTCAGAAATTCTACAATTGCTATACTTGCCTATGCTAAGCAAGTTGCAGCAAAATTACATACGATCAATAAGCGTTCTTTTTGGGAACTTTGGCTGCTTTTGTAGCATAAAAATCTAGCAAACATCATCATTTCTGCCATTTCTACTGTTAACGAAAACAATTCCTTATAAGATCAGATGCGATTTTTGGAGACTCAAGGATGTTGTGTGTAGCATAAAAGGTTAAAAATTCGCATCATTGTTGTTATTTTCTACTGTTATTGAATTCATTTTTTCTTAGTTATATAATGACTTCATATCTGATATCTGTTATTGACAGTCTCACCCATCACTGAGCTTTGA
>JAVDBV010052922.1:0-24084 GCA_032619315.1 Piper longum
GAAAGCCGGACCACTGATTTGTGAAACCCAGACCATGCGCACCTGCTAAACCAAGCTGCGCGCAATGTCGGGTCAAAGTTTTGGGTTCTAGCACAATGCCTTTGCACTAGAAAGGGAGGCGCAAGGTCCCTGGACCTTGACCCAAAAAGGTTGACACAAGGGAGCTGCCAAGGTGCCTTTGTATCATTACCTAGCATAAGGGCCCTGTGAGGGTGCCTTTGCTTTGGACACAGTTTATGCGCACCTAAGATTCGCACCCATAGGCAGCTCGAACGACCTTGAGAACTGTGTTATGAGTTCTGGGTGGATTAAGATTGACCAAAAGGGTTTTAAATAAGTGACAAGCAATCTAAAACCACGAGAGACTAAACATAAATAGACTCGACTTAAATAAAAATTGAAAATAAGAGCTAGGACAAAGTAGTGTCTAGCCAAATCACACCAAGTCCTGATGGAAACTAAGGTTGTGGCTTGCACATATATATCCTAAATAAGCACGTAGTAAAAAGGACACTGCAAGCAACTCAATCTTAGTTGTGACCGTAGTTGCAACCGAACCAAAATCAAAACCATTGGGTGGAAGACCCGAGTTTTACGTCTTATATCACCAAAAAAATTGGTGGCAAACACCCTTTTGTTACCAAATTTAAGCCTTATATAATTGAAATTTTTGGTCATAGAATGCCCTTTTCCACTTATATATACACATGAGGTACAATTCACACATCGTATATAAAATATTAACTCCTACATATTGAGAACAATTTAGTAGGTGATCCCATTATCTAAAATCTACATAAATGTATATAACTAATAATTATTATAGATTTCAAATTAATTAAACTAATTGTAATAAAAATTTTAAACTGGTACTTAAGAAAAAAACACAAAATAGGTCATAGTGATGTATAATTGAAGAAGATATAACTTTATCAATGTCCTACTTGTACATTCTATTTCCCCTTGGATACTATCATATAAAATAAAATGCAATCAAAAGATGTCCATATTATTTAGGTGTAGTCCGTGCAAGGAACATATGAGGTGTATTTAATTTTATAAAATTAACTTGATTCTTTGTCGTAATTGTGCATGGACTAATAAAGCCATGTGTTAAAACTTTAACAATTTTATCAAAAACATTGTGAGTTATTCCTACTTTTTCAGTGTGATTTTTTATTAGACAATAATAATTTAGCATACTTCGGGAAAAGATAATTTGACGCGATGGTCTAAGATATATTATCATTTTGTAACAAATATCGAGTTTTGAGCAAACACTAAGCCGTACGAGCCATATATTTTTCTTTTAATTATGTACTTCACTGATTGATATTAAGTTTTTCATTACCTTACAAATGATTTTTATCATTGTCACTCAGTTTAATCTTCCCACTGACATGCTCCCTCTCAATAACCCACTTCAAGATTTGCAAAATTTTTATGTAATCCGATAGACAGGTAATAAGACAGATCTGATTGACACTTTTAGGAGATCATTGATGGGCTGTTAATCATTCATTCTTTCCGTTACCATGCGTACGTCCTCTTACGTAGATGGTATGGTATACACCTTTCACCAAGTACTTGATGCAATAAATTGCAACCCGGAGGGACGGACTCAACTTTTCGATCTAATATATATTGGCACCATGTTAGAAACACGTGAACGTATATGTGCTTTCAAGTTTTAACAAAAATATTTCAATGGACAAAAATAAAACAATCTCCCTTTTAATGGAACCATAATCTTTTCCGGGCTCCGGTAGTAAGAGACCCACCAATCAGTTTTCTAGGATTTTTTATCGAAGAATTACAAAAAACTCAAAAAAAGAGGCTCAATATTTGCGATATCTTTGACAAAGGCAATGGGCACCGTGTTGTGAAAAATGAATAATTTTTACCAAAGATAATTAGTTCACTATGAGAACTATTATCTAGATGACAAGCGTGAAAACTATTATATTAAAAAATCACTCCAAGAAAAAATTCTCAGGAAAGTTGGTGGGACACGATAGCCCGCTTAAAAATCAACAAATAAAGACAAGTAATATAAATAGCACAATAATTAATAACAACTATACCCGACAATAGCTATTAAATAGACACGAAAAAAAAACAACACCAGAAATTTAACGAGGTTCGGCAATTGCCTACGTCCTCGGACACTACCAAAATAATATTTCATTAATGAAACAAATATTACAAAGAGAGAAAGAACAAATTACCAATGGTAGAAAGAACAATTACCAATGATAGAAGGAATAATTACCAATGGTAGAAAGGGATTTGTAATTTAGAATTACCCTATTTATAGTGAGAGAGTTCCCCCCCCCCCCACTTCCCTCCCAATCCGATGTGGGATTTTTCAATCTCATACAACAATTCTCCACCTTCACAAAATCCCATACAATTTTCTCACAAATCCAACTATTAGTAATGTCTACAAATTTCATCTTTCAATTTGTAACAATATTGACCAAATCTAAATAATATTTAAACTTGACCGCAGTTACCACTTTTGTCAGCATATCAGTAGGGTTCTCAGTGGTCGAAATCTTCTTGATTATGACTCCACCTTCTTTTAGAATCTCTCGAACAAAATGATATCGGACATCAATGTGTTTCGTCCTTGCATGGTAAACTTGATTCTTTGCTAAATGAATAGCACTATGACTATCACAATGCACTTTGATGTGCTTCTGTTTCATTCCTAGTTCACTAAGCAACCATTGAAGCTAAATTGCTTCCTTTACAGCCTCTGTAATTGTCATATACTCTGCCTCTGTAGTAGACAAAGCCACTGTTGATTGTAAGGTAGATTTTCAATTGACTGGTGCTCTTATAAGAGTAAACACATAACCAGTAGTTGATCGTCGCTTATCCAAATCACCAACGTAGTCAGAATCACAATACCCAATCCCACACTGACCATCTTTATCATCCTGCTGAAATACTAATCCAACATCTAAGGTATTCAGAATATACCTTAGAATCCATTTCATAGCTTGCCAATGCTCCTTTCCATGATCATGCATATACCTGCTCACAACCCCAACTGCCTGTGAAATATCAGGTCTTAAGCATACCATTGCATACATCAAGCTACCAACAACACTTGCATACGGTACTTTTGTCATGTAATCCCGTTCTGCATCATTCTTTGGTGACATAGAAACACTAAGCTTGAAATGAGGAGCAAGTAGTGTACTAACTGGTTTTGACTTCTCACTTATGCCAAAACATTTTAGTACCTTCCTTAGATATTCCTTCTAAGACAAACAAAGCCTCCTCAATTTCCTGTCTCTAGATATCTCCATACCAAGAATCTTCTTTGCTTCACCAAGATCCTTCATCTCAAACTCCCTATTCAATTGAGTCTTTAACTTTTCAATTTCTATCTAACTCTTCGAAGCTATCGGCATATCATCAACATAAAGAAGAAGATATATATAAGATCCATCTTGTAGCTTGCGTAAGTACACACAGTGATCATATTTGCTCCTCGAGTACTTCTATCGTATCATAAACTTGTCAAATCGCTTATATCACTGCCTCGGATATTGCTTTAATCCATATAGCAATTTGTCCAATTTACACCATCTTTTCTTTACCATCAACTTTGAATCCATCTGGCTGAGACATATAAATTTCCTATTCCGAGTCTCCATATAAAAATGCAGTTTTTACATCCATCTGAACTAGTTCTAAATCTAACTGTGCTACCAAAGCCAATAATATTGTAATAGAGGAATGCTTTACAACTATAGAAAATACCTCATTGTAATCAACTCCCTCCTTCTGAGCATAGCCTTTAGCCACCAATTTTGCTTTGTAGCGGACATAGTCCTTGTCAAGAATCCATCTTTCTTTCTATATACCCATTTGCACCCAATTGCCTTCTTTCCCTTCAGAAGACTAGCTAGTTTTCATATCTAATTCTTTTGAAGGGATTGTATTTTTTCCTCCATGGCAATCTTCCACATTTCTTGTTCTGAACTTTGAACTGCTTCATTATAAGTGGCAGGAACATCATCAGTTGCAATTGGTGATGTAAAAGAGACCATATCAGCATAACGAGCAGGCTTTCTGATGGTTCTCTTTTCCTTCCCTTGTGCAATTGATTCATGTTGATGTGGAGGCTCTTGGGTCTGAACCTCTTCTTCATTTGACTCTTCTTTTATTATAGGAGAGTCAACATCAATTTCTACATTTGCTAAGACAATTCTGTTACCATCAAACTCCACCTATTTGGGAGTATCATCTGTCTGCTTTATATTTTCAGAAGTCACCTTTTTCAACATAGTAGATTCATTAAAGGTGACATCCATGCTAAAGATTATTTTCTTTGTTTCTGGACACCAAAGACGATAGCCTTTCACACCAGAGGTGATCCCCATAAATATCTCCTTCTTTACTCTTGGATCTAGCTTTGATTCATTAACATGGTAGTATGTAGTAGAACCAAACACATATAAGGAATTAGAATCTTTAGCAGGCTTTCCAGACCATTTCTCCAATGGAGTTTTACCACAAATAGTAGTAGATAGTAAATGGTTGATAAGGCGACAAGCATATACCAAAGCCTCGGCCCAAAATTCTTTACCCAACCTAGCATTGGACAACATACACTAAACCTTCTCCATCAAGGTTCGATTCATTCGCTCTGCCATCCCATTCTGTTGTGGTGTATGTCTGACAGTGAAGTGTCTGACAATACCTTCATCTTCACAGACCTTTTGAAATGAATCATTTTTGAATTCACCACCATTGTCTATACGAAGGCATTTGACTATTTTCCATGTTTGAGTCTCCACCATCTTTTTCCATTTCAGGAAAATTTCCAACACTTCATCCTTCGTCTTCACTGTATACACCCAAACTCTCCGGGAAAAATCATCAACAAGGGAAATATAATAGTGTTTACCTCCCAATAAAGTTGTCTTGGAAGGCCCGCACACATCTGAGTGAATATAATCTAAAATACCCTCAATATCATGGATTGTTGTGTCAAATTTCACAGTTGTTTTCTTCCCTTTGATACAGTGCTCACAAAAATCTAATTTACAAGCCCGAGCACCTTTTAATAATCCTTGATCTATCAATAATTTCAAGGATTTTTCTCCAGCATGCCCCAAGTACATATGCCATAACCTGGTTGCTTCCGACTCATGATCATCAGTAGGAGTTGATGTCGTTGTTGCTTCCCAACAATTGTACTACCTATAAAGTAATACACATTGTTTTTTCTTCGGATCCCCTTCACTATCACAAGTGCTCCTGAGATAATCCTCATTATCCCATCTTTCACCCTCACTTTGAAACCTTTTGACTCTAAGGTTCCAAGATGAGATCCTTCATCAAATCTAGCACAATGAACACCAGTCAAAGTCCTGGTTGATCCATCATGATTCCTCAAGTGAATGGAACCAACTCCATGTGTGACAAGAGGGGCATTATTTGCTGTATAGACAATTCCACCATTTAGTTTTTTAAAATGAAAGAACCATTTTCGATTGGGCGTCATATGATGGCTACAAGCAGAATCTAGCAACCATGAACTAGAGTTGCTAGTTGATGCAGCAATGGAAAGGTCTGAATCTGCATCATCACACTCAGCAACATTTGCAGCAACTTTTCCCTTCTCAGGTTTGCCTCTATTCTTCAACTTGGGACAATCTTTCTTCTAATGATCTTTTTCTCTATAAAAGGCACATTCATCTTTGCTTGGTCTGGACTTTTACTTCGACCTTCCCCTTCTTCCTTTGTTCTGGCTCTGCAACCGACCTCTTTCCACAACAAGAGCTTCAACTTCTACACTTGTGTTTTCTTACTTTTCTTTCTTTCTCAATCCATAACTATACAAGGCAGCAGCTACTTCACTAAGAGACACGGCAACCTTCCAATGAAGTAGAGTAATTTTAAGAAATTCAAATTCATGAGGAAGTAATCCCAACAACATGAGAGCCAGATCTTCGTCCTCAAAAGTCACGTCCAGATTTATCAAATCAGTTACCAGCTAATTGAAGCTAGTAATATGAGTATTTAGAGAGGTACCGAGAACATAGTTGAAACAGAACAGTCTTTTTTTCATATAGAGCTTATTATGACTGCTTTTCTTAAAGAATTTCTCCTCCAGTGCCTTCCACAATTTGCTTGCAGAAGTTTCTTTAGAAAAAACATACTTCTGCTCTCTAGAAAGGCACGCTCCAATGGTACCACATGCCATTCTATTTAACGTTCTTCATTCTTTCTCCTCAAGATCTTCCGGTTCCTTTTCTTTGATGGAAATGTCTAGACCTTGTTGAAAGAGGGCATCTAGAACCTCACTTTGCCACATGCCGAAATAATCGCTACCATAAAAAATCTCCACAGTAAATCTTGAATTTGTAACAGCAGTTCTTCCCAAAATTAAATATGAAAAAGTTGTTGCCTTCAATGTGGATGCTTTTGTCATTTCTGCTACAAAGTCTATTTAATAGCCGTCAATATGGAAAGCCAACTAGCACAAGGAAAATTTTTTTCTGATATAGAAGATCAGCACAAGCTACAATCACAGAGTATACTAAACTTAACCAAGAGCTAAGGAAAATTTTTTTGATGTGAAAGATCAGCATAAACCGCAACCACAGAGAATATTAGAATTAACAAATGGCTCTGATATTAATTGTTGTGAAAAACGGGTAATTTTTACCGAAGATAACTAATTCACTGTGAGAACTATTATTTAGATGACAAGCGTGAAAACTATTGTACTAAAAAATCACCATAAGATAAAATTCTCAAGAAAGTTGGTGGGACACGATAGTCCGCTTAAAAACCCCAAGATAAAATTCACAAGAAAATTGGCTTAAAAACCAACTCTTAGATAGAATTTTATTAAGAAAAGTAATATAAATATCAAAATAATTAACAATAACTATACCAGACAATAGCTAATAAATAGACACATAAAAAAGAACAACACCAGAAATTTAACGAGGTTCGGTAATTACATACATCCTCGGATACTACCAAAATAATATTTTACTAATGAAAGAAATATTACAAAGAGAGAGAAAATAAATTATTAATAATAAAGGGAACAATTACTAATAGTAGAAAGAGAAATAAGTAATTTAGAATTACCTTTAGGATGAAAAACTAAAGAGGGGAAGAGCCCTATTTATAGGGAGAGAGCTCCCCCCACTCCCTCCCAATCCGATGTGAGATTTTTCAATCCCATATAACAAACCAAAAATTCTTCTGAGTAAATTTCGATCCCTTTCAATGGTACTATCGTCCCGGCCAAATTTACGAAACAACTTGGACAGTGTTGTCAACTTCAACCCACCTGTTGATCGGTGAATGAAACCGTATGTAAGGATTTCCATTCAAAGATTTTTTTCTGCTGGTTGAAGTTGTTTACAGTTTATGTATGCAATCTGTAGTTTGTACCGGCTTCGATGGTAAGGAATCCAATCCAACTTCTAATAATTTCATGATATTATGTTCCATAAGATAACATCATGGACAGAGTAAAAATCATGAATTGTGGTTTGTCCATCAGAGGGCTTAAATCTTAAGTGGAAAGAGAATCACACCAATTATAAGCTGCAACCATAGTTGTAAAGTTCCTCTTGTTCTGTTAATGTTATTTTCGGAACTGTGGTGTAGATGGAGACAAATCCTAGGATGCACTCCCTGCAGGAATCACATGAAAGTTTGTGATAACTAGGTTTGGCTGGGCGGGCTTTCAGAGAAAATCATGACGGGGTTTTCGACTACTTACACTCAAATGAAAAGCCATGATTGCCATTATGGAGGGAGGAGATTTTATGTAACTGTGGGTCGGTGATGTAAATGGAAAAATAAAACCTGGGTTTATCAGCCTTCTGATAAAAAAGGGTTCTGGTTCTGTAGGCCTACCTTGCTGATAGATTGGTCCCGACATCATTACCCTGCTTACACATGTAGCAGAGTTAAAGATGAGGAGTTGAGGTTTGAGGTTTGGTTCGTCTGTGTGTAGATGCTTCTAAGAAACAAATAGCAGAGTTAAATATTATGGGTCTCCTTCGGAAAGCGAAAAGGAACTAAAACCAGATTCATTCATGCGTTTAGTTTATACAATGCATGAATCTTAGTTTCGAGTTCAAATGAAAGAGAAACCAAAAAGGTGTCTGGGTCCAGAATTTTTCTCGGGAAAATTAAACGTGAAGAATTATACAAATTCAAATAGTAAAGAATAATTATCATCTCTTTTTTTAAAAAAAGGACCAATGATCATCAATACGGACCAGATAAAGACAAACAAAGTGGCATCCAAACATGGCTGATACACACAAAATGGGTTATTTTTTGTTGGGAAATAGACAATCTAGCAAAATAATTCAGAAAATATTTTCCCTCAAGATGGAGTAGGAGACATCAAAATAGAGATGATGAAACTTTCCTCCAATTTAGATAAAAAAAAACCAATTTACTCGATTAATTTCGATTAAAAAAATCCGGTACAATTAAATATGGAATAAAATTTAAGAAAATTATCCTAACCCAAATTATATCAATAATAAGATCTAAAAAATACAACTCTTGAAAAATTGAGAAAATAACATATATTTTATAAAAAAAATAGATCAACTTCACACCCTAAATTACGCCCCCATTTTAATTTGATATAATGAAAAAATTCCCTAAACTCTCTCTAATACATATAAAAAATTTTACCTAAAACATGTAGAAAATTCCACCCAAGTATGAAAAACTCCACCCTAATAAAACTAGAATATTCTACCCAAGTGAGTAATATTATTCTCATTACAAACCATAGACAAAGGTAAATAAAGAAAATAAATTAACCACTATTGATCTTATTGAAAAACCTGAAGTCATATCTTATTCTCAACGAACAATTTCTCTTTCTTCTCTCATATACACTACTAATGATGGCTATGTCTAAATCCACAACCTTCCGTGTCTCTGAGAGAAAACACACCTAATATATAAGTCCAATTACATATTTATAAACTAAAAATATGAAGCATTTCCTAGAAATGAAGAGCTAACTCAAAACACTAATTTATCAATATTAAAATCCTCACCAATAAGTCTTTTCTCAAATTTCATAAATTATCATCAAATTTCTCGTACATCTTATATTATCTTCATGTCTTCGTGACTTCTCATGTGATTGAACACTTTCTCATGAAAGAAAACATCTCTAATAATTCTCCCGTCCCCGACTACAAAAAACAATTTGGAAAAATTTCCACTTTGCAACTTTGTCCAACACCCGTCAAACTTGATATACTATTGCCGACCGCTTATCAATCACCATCACATGCAAAAGGAAATATTAACATCTTTGTCACAATATAACTTACTTCCCTTAAAAAATAGAAGTGGAAGGAAAAATGAACAATAATAGTGAACTTAAGACATAATAAACGAGATTTATAGATTGAAATAGTCAACAGTTGGTCTAAACTAAATTTTCCCGGAAATTCTATCCAACCATTTTTTACTGTGGGATTATCATAATTCAATAGATTTGGATCCTCTCGACCATTTATATGCTGACATACCCCAAAAATGGAGATTCTTGAGTAATATAAGAAACACCTGAAACAGCTATCAAAAAATATTCTAGTAGTAATACAATGTAAGTACAACAATTAAAGCCTTCAATTTCTCCAATCTTTCTGCTCAATGGAAACCCCACTATCTTGTTAGAAGAAGCACACTTAGTGGCAGGTGCCACCATATAGGGAGCTTCGTGTTGGCGTCGTCCATGTCATAGACCGAAGGTGTTGATGACGAAGACCCACCATAGCTTGCGTTCATCGCAATTGTGCTGCAAAAAAAAAAAAAAAAAACAAGGACCACACTATTTAGCATTCACATTTTTCACATAGGAAAAAAAAAAGCTAGCTCAATCATAGCTACAAAAAAACGCTGCTCTAATCACATTAGAAACCATTCAACGAAATGCCTCTAGAAAGCTTTGCCATGAAAACTTATAATTCCATTCATCGATCAATTTCCATCAAATGCATGTTAATAAGCACAATCTAACGACAAGACAAACAAACCAAAGTAACGAAAACGGTGAATAACACAGAGTGATCGAGGTTGGGCAATGAGCCTAATCTCTCCCAGAATGATACAAAACCCTCCCCTTTCCCCTTCGATCTTGAATGCAACCCAAAGGCCCACAAGCAGTATCGCCGCCACGTTTTTATACAATCAGGCTTCACATACAACAATTCAGAACTAGATCGTACACCACACTCTGAGAAATGAAGAAATATCACGCAAGCACGGTAGCTTACCTCCATTGGAAGACGCAATTTCCCTGGCCTGCACACAGAAAATTGTCTGACAAGTCAGAACAACATCAATATCAATCAAAGCAACAATAACTAACTATCAAAGATACGTACTTGGATTCAACGAAGTGAGAGTAGCAGAGCGGCCGAAGTCGCAGCTATCCGGAGCCATCCCGCTCTTAAGGTAGTAGCTGTTGAAAACAAACGATGCCAAGCTCAGGATGTCGCCGGCGTCGTAGCAGGCGCCGCCAGGCTGGATGGGGGAGCAGTCGGTGGCGCCGGGGCCGCAGGCCCAATCAATCGCCGCCCGCAGCGCGTCGTCCTCTGCGTTGTTCTTGGCCACGCACCATAGCTGCTGCACGCCCCGGCCGCCATCCTTCCTCGTATCTGAGACTCCGTGGGTTGCAGAGAGTGAAGCAGCATGGAGGAGGAGAAAGAGGAAGGCGGCGGCCATTGGAGGGGAGTAGTGGATGCAGAAAGAGAGGAGGATGGAGGTGAGGTTGTCTGGGATTGGATTCTCGCGGGAAAATGAAGATCGGCAGTGGTCGGTGGTGTTGTCGGCGGTGACAGTGGTGGACAGTGAGGATTGGATCGTTGACAGAGGAAAGCTGAGCTTGACTGCTTTGAATAATCGGAGTGAATTTTTAGAGATTTTTTTATTAGATAAAAGGGTTTTTTTTAAATCGTTAGCCAGGGAAATTTTGGGCATTATTATCACAAAAGGGATTAACAAGTTAGTTACTATCTTATTAGGATTTTATATATATTTAAAATTATTTGAGATTGGATCGAGTTTAAACTAATTTGATTTGTAGTTATAATTATATTCTATTTAATTTTATATTAATATTATAGATGTTGATTGTGATATTATAATTTAAGAGTTTTGTTTCTATTTATTTATTAAAATTGAGTGTGTTTATAAATTTTAAACAATTTTATAATCATTAAAAGCCATCTTTATTATCCATCCCTTTTGAATTAAAAATATTAAAAATAAGGAATTAAGGAGTCGTGTCGTATTTAATTATGATTTAATGAGTAATCCAATATTTATTAATTAACTAATCCTTAGAATTTATAAGTTGGCTTGGATAATTATCAAGTGGAACATAATATAACTAAATATATACATTTAAAATAAAGTGGCCGAGATAACCAAGTCTGATCTTGTTTTCCCTTTTTGCGTCCAAAGCCTGATCAGGGTCTTATTATAATCTTGTTTGGTTTGAATTTTGTATTGGCAGTCTGATAAATTTGATAATAATAACAAAAAAATATTTACATATAAGACTATAATATAATCAATTACAGTATTTTTGCTATCAATTTAAAATTTTCCACGTGCACTAAATATTTTTAAAAAAATTAATCATAGAATTTCAGGACGAAACTGTGAAGTATGAATGCTGGACTGTACAACCAGAAATTTTGTAAAGAACAAAATATATTTTTGTATGTGTTAAATAACATTAGACATATCTCCATTGGTTGGATCAGTTGAAAGTATAACGGTCTTGCCCGCTCCTTGGCTTATAAATAATGTAAAATGAAATGTATGGGCTTCTCTTTTGTTATTTTCGTTTCTTAGTGGTGGAGTGTTTATATATATATATATAAACACATGTATATATATATATATATATATATTGAAAAAATTTTCAACCAAATTCTAATTTAGATCGTCCGTTTGTAAGATGGCCCACACATATGATGAAAAAAAAAAAAAGAACCCTCCACCCCTCTTAATTATGGCCAGTCGGTTGGTTGAGGCCGAAACTTGACCACTGACCAATTTTTTTAAGGTGCAATCAGATTCTAAATTTGCCAGTTGATAGCTGATTGTCTATAACTCTTTTTTTTTTTTTAAGGCGTGACTGAAGTTAGCCATTGTCGGCTAAGTCTTTGATCAAGGGATGACCATGGACGCTCTTAGACGGCTCTCCCGTGGTAAAAACTTTTTTTTTTTAAACATTTGACCTGATCTGTTTAGAACCAACCATTGTGCCAAATTTTGACCATTTTTTGGTCAAATCTAATCGAGGGATGGCCGGGCACCTGGCTGCCTGGCCGAGCTGCCCAAAAGGCCACTCGCCTTTGCCTGCCCAGCTAGATCCTGCTGCAATCAGTGTCTGGTTGCCTCTCAATTGGATTTGGCCCGCGTGGCTGACGCAGGAAAAGATGGTTATTATTTTAAAAAATAAATAAATCCGGGCTTTTATTTTGGGGAGACAAATTTTTGTTTTCCCCACCGCTAAAAAATTAAAAATAATCAAATCATTAGATTTATGATTATTATTTTATTGATAAAAAGGTCGCCATGATCTCGGCTCTCAGACGATTTCCCGCCGCTATCCACCGACTCTCGCCGTCCGCCGCCGGCAGTTTCCCGATGGATCCCCTCACCGGGAGAAGCCGCTTGAAGGCCCTAGCCCAGCAGCTCCGCCTCTACACGGCCCCGACGTCCTCCCCCTCCGACTCCGACGAGGAGAGCCTCGGCAAGTCCATCTCCCCCATCGGCTTCGCCGAGTCCTCCACCGGCCTCCTCCACAAGCTCACCCCCAAGCGCGCCGCCGTGCTCGTCTGCCTCTTCGAGGGCGACGCCGGCGACGTCCGCGTATTCCTCACCAAGCGCTCCTCCCGCCTCTCCACGCACTCCGGTGGGTCTCCGGTCGATCCTCGGTGGGTGGGTTTGGGCTCCGGTGGCGAAAAGATTTGATCTTTGTTGAAATTGGTTGTGATATGGTGCAGGGGAGGTGTCGTTGCCGGGCGGGAAGGCGGAGGAGAGCGACAAGGATGACGCCGACACTGCTACGAGAGAGGCTAAAGAGGAGATTGGTTTGGATCCTTCGCTTGTCAATGTTGTTACTCATCTTCAACCTTTTCTCTCTAAGGTATATCCTGTTTTTTTAAATTTTTTTAATTTTTAATTATTCCGTGTTTTTTCGGATGTATTGTTGCAAATCCATGGCAACCTAAGATGTTTGCTTTTGTTGTTTGCGGTTGTGTTTGTGTAGCATCTTCTGAGGGTGACTCCTGTAATTGGTATACTCCATGAGAAGGAGAAGTTCAATCCTGTTTTGAATGAAGACGAGGTGGACACCATTTTTGACTGCCCATTAGAAATGTTCCTCAAGGTATCTATATTTACATTCAGATTAGCAAAAAAAAAAAAAAACTATTTGGGATGATGGCTATTACCATTGTCGTTGAAATCTTCGTTGACGGAAATGTTCATACTTGTTCCGATCATTTGTCGAGGAAGAAATGCATATTATTTATGTTCCTAATGATGTAATCGTTACATTCCAATGTGCTTAACCAGGAAAGTTATTAATACTATACTTTGCAGTGCTAAATATTACATTTTACGCCTAGATCTTTACATTTAGCATTGAAGAGTTCATGCTTGTATCTGCCAGTTATTCACATTTGTCGATTGTCTTCGAAGAGATGAATTGTTCAATTGCAATCAGCACGAGGGTCATTAAGTACAGCTTACTTGAAAATTAATTTGGGATGCTAAGTATTGCCACTGTTAATGAAGTCACTACATTATGAGTTCAATAGTTCTCAATTCTCATTTGTAACTGCCAATTGTTCATGCTTATGTCCGATGTCTTGCAATATTTCTATTGGAAAATTAATTGGAATAGAACAACTAGAGTGATATTGCTGTTGGTTTCTCCAGATTATCTTTGAGGTAAACAAGCCAGCAATTACTGGTTGTACTATTTCTTCACGTTTAGAATGGACGAGCAATTGTTCACATTAAGAAGGCCCAGTGCAAGCATGCGATGCCAAAGTGCTGCATTTAGAAAACATATTTTACTTGCTTTGCTGCAATTTTAAATGATCTTTCTGTTGTTTGGTTGAAGGGTTTACCACCATTGACATATTTCAGCGTTTTTCCAGGATGAGAATAAGAGATCTGAGAAAAGGGAGTGGTTGGGAACGAATTTCATTGTTCATTACTTTGATTATGAATTCCAGAATAAGAAGTATTTGATATGGGGTTTGACAGCAGGAATTCTGATTCGAGCTGCATCTGTTGTGTTCCAGAGGCCACCTTGTTTTGAAGAACAGAAGTCTTATTTTAAAGTCCATGCTTCAGATTCCCGCAACAGTTTGTAGTCACAACTGTAAATTGAATGATTGTTATATTAGTTTAATTTTAGTTTCTTGGAATAGAACATCTCAAAATTTGAGCATTTGATATTCATTCCTTCATGTAACTGCTCTTCAAATAATGGCTTCCTTTTCGGCACAATCTGGTTATTTAGAGGGAAATTATACTGTAAATAATCCCTCATTCTTTGCAGATTACAAGATGCCATATGTTTGATGATGATTGAAACAATTATCCATACTATTATTATTATTATCATTATATATATATATATACACACACACACACACACACAAAACTATACATACATAGTGTGGCGGTGGCGTACAAGAGATTGGTGCCACAAAGTTGCAGCCTCTGTCTGCAGCCATTGATGGACCTCCATGCAGGCATGAAGCAACCAGGTGACAGGTATCCCGTCCTTCCTCTCCATCTACTTCCCTGCTAAAACCTTCAAAAAGCTATTTGGTTGATCCATCGAGTACCACACGCAGCTTGTGCTTGCTTGCACATTGTTAGAAGAAACCAATCTGATAGGTCATTATATATATAATATTAGCTCCATGTTCTTTTTCTTTCTTTTATAATCATGCTTTGCTGCTGATGTTGGTGGTTCATCACTTCTCTGTTTTTGAATCTGTGATTTTGTTGAATTGGTTCTTAGGTTGCTTGGGGTGTTTAGTCATGTAGTCATCGTTGTTGCAGTCAAAGTTAGATTCTTTGTGTGCTTTTTTATCTGAATCATCTTTTTTTTAAAAAAAAAATCTGTTGAAGTAGAGTTGGGATGGTAGATTGTGAAGCTATTGCTATTGGTATTTATTGTAGGAGTGAATTGAGGGAGCCAGTTTTTAGGGTGTTGAATTCACCTTTGATGGTATTTTCTTTGTTCTCTCTATCTTTTAATCATATATTTTTATATGCAATGTTCTTTGGTCTGGAATTTAATTGATGTTAAGCATGTGGTTGATTTCAACACTGTCATATAAGTGTGATCACGACATCATCTTTTATATTAATGGTAGGGTTCCAGTCTGTAAACTGGCCTTTGATTTGTTTCTCTTTGGACTACAATGTTGATGTGCAGCAATTGCAAATCTCCATTACGAAGAGGATTGTTCTGGATACTGCTTCATCTAGTGGTCAGCATAGTGCATCTAGTAACTGATATCACTCATAGTATCGAAGGTTATGTAATTTCAGTTGCGCAGCCAGACAAATATCAGCATCTACAGTTGAATAAGTTGAGGTACCTAGCTGTGGTGGTGGACAGTGAAGAAGCTCTTGCGATTTTGAAAGTAGTTGACCTGCTATGCTGGTTGTCTGCTATTGGTATTAAGCATGTCAGCCTTTATGATGCTGAAGGTCTCTACTCACATTATTGTCAACGTCTTTAAAATGCTTTCCCAAGTTCCCAATTGTCTTTGATTGATAGGAGTATTCAGTATGAATTAGTAGTCACAATACTATTTGATGGGGCAAAACAATTTTCAAAATTGTGTAATAGTATCTCTCTGTTCTTGTCTTTTATATATATATAGCTGACGAGATGCTTTCTTATAATTAAATGTGACTCTTCTTTACTGTGTATCTCTGTTGAGAAACTTTTTGGGTTGTGATGAATATTTTTTGAAGAAAATAATTTGTGGCTAATTATTCCTTTGGCATTTAGCTCTTGCTTCAGGGGTTCTGAAAAGAAACAAGGAAATACTTTGAAGAATGTCAACAATGTAAGATTGTGGCAGGTAATTTGTCTGTGAGCTTCTTAACTTCTCATTCAGCTTAGCCAATGGTGGATTTATTAGAGCAGTGAAGTGGCATCATAATATACTCTTCTACTTTCACTTACATCCCTAGTCTATTAGTATTGCCATGCCCCACGTAAAAGTAATATCAAGGTTTACTGGATTTATATTGGAGCCATATGAATTATCATAGATTTTCGACAAAGTAGATGCTCAACATTCTGGAAGTTCAATAGACAATGATCTTGTAAAAAATCTTTCAAAATTTTCATTCCCTTTTTCCTGCTGATTGACTATAAACACTTACTGCTTTATCATAAAAGAAGGATGAAGTACCTTCTGACTAATGCTGTCTTTTGAGTTAGGGAGCTGATGAAAAAGGAGCACCTAAGGAGAAGATGGTGCTGGAAGTGCTTTCTTTCTCAGATGGAAAAGAAGCTACAGCTAAGCCAGCGAGCTTTTTGTATTCAACAAGCTCAATAACTGATCAGAATCCAACTTTCTCAGAGGCAGACATGGACAGGGCACTTAAGGCTGTTGGTATTCCACAATGTTCAACAAGCACTTTCAGTATACTGGTTAAAGCTCGTTTTAAAAATTCTTTATGGGTACCTTATTGTTTGTTGGTTAGGGTGTTGGGGACCAGAGCCTGATCTTCTAATTTACAGTGAAGCTAGATGTCATTTTGGATTTCCGGCATGGAGACTTCGATACGCAGAAATAGTGTAAGCAATATTTGTTTCTTTTTAAAATTATCATTCATCTACTGTGAAAGAGTAAGAAGCATCGGTGTTACTTACCACCCATTTGTAGAGTAGTTACCTTCTGATCATCTTAGGAAGGTGAATCATTTTCTAACAATAAATCATGGTTTGCTATTTTGGCTGTATATTGGTTGGATAAATGCCTGATGGCAGGTTTTGCAACTTGTCAAAACGAAAATGGGGCAAAAATCAATTTTGTCTGCAAAATTTTGCCTGTATTGTCAACCCTTTTGCTGGGCATTCAAACTCATTAACTCATCCGAACCAAATTAGTTATGTAGACCTATTAATCCATTCTCATGTATTGGCCCACAATTTTTGCACCCGGTTACTTTACCTGTAACTAAAATTACCATCTTAACTATTTATTAGCTTATTAATTTACTTGTTTTAGAGTAATTATTTAACTTATTAAGTGCTTTGTGAGTTAATCTTTAAGATATTTAGTGGATTTTTTATTAGAATCTCGCATAATGGTTTATTCATAGCTTATTAATATTAATTAATTTCTATTAACTAGTAAGTTAGTAATTATGTTAATTTAATGTGTATTATTGTTCATAACTTATGTTGTTTTGGGTTCGAACCCCTGTTTATGCATTCAAAAGGTATAGAAAAATAATCCTTATCATATAATGTTATATTATAGCATTGCAATATTTTTTGAAAATTGCTCGCATATATGGGCCAACAGTGCGTGCTAAACAAAACTGAAATACGATATTGTAAACCTTGAAATAAACATTAGGTTGTCATGTTATGGAAAGTTGCATTCCCATTGGCATGATGGCGTGACTTATTTCTGGGATCTGATACAGTCGGAAGAGTGTTGTTTGGACAATTGAACCAAAACCTAATTAAACCTGTTATTTAAGCATGCATATTGAAGGATGTGCGTAGAATCTATCTATTTCATCTTTTTGTTCCATTTTTTCCTGTATCTATAATCATGACTTTGCTGAAAACAAGGATATAAAGAGATCAACTTTAGAAGATTTGAGGAGGATGCTAAATTCTCTTTGGATGAGTTTTATTGTTATTTTGATTTTTATCTTATTATTTTTGAAAAAAACGCATTCACAGGCACACGGGTACTCGAGATCAATGAAATATTGTGCGATACTGAAAGCCATTTATGAATTCACAAAGGTGCAGCAGAATTATGGTAAGCCACGAGTCTTAATTCATATGAAATAATTCTTCCCTGCCCAGTTTAAGCTGTGATGACATATAGCATTTTCAGGATGCCATACAATTCTTTCCGTTATACTGGCTTTCAAATGCAACAAATGCTTCAAATCTGATCTATTTGACAATCCTGATTCATCTCTTATGACAGGTACATAACACTAAAGCATGCCTCCTCCGTTACGTATGAACCGAGGTCTCTGTGAGGCACGGAATGGCGGAACGGAGAGCGAGAGAGTTGTCCTCCATGCATGCGTACCACACTTTTTCTTTACCCTGATAATAATGCTTTTCACATTGAACAAAGTTGCCAACAAACCTGCTTATCGGAGTCGGACACATACGATACAAAATTTAAAAAACCAATACGGCACTAGATCAGGTAAGCTGTGAAATTTATTCAGCTAATAAAATTTGTTGTTATGCTTGTTAATAGCCTTACCACTCATATATATCAGTATTCTTCAGCAGGTGCGCATAAGATTATAATACAAGCCAGGTCAAAATACAAGACAGGCCATGGGCACATAACCAGCATACATGAGATAATACCATTAGCTAATACCTGTGAACAAAGCCTTCATCAACATGATACACTAAGCACAAAGATGAAATATCTAGAAACCTGCAAATTACATCAGTTAAGTTAGCCGTGAAAGACAAGAAATGAGGCTGAAGTTTACACTATCTGGGGATTCTACACTATAAATACAATGGTTCCTTCAATATTAACAACAATTATGCAATAACGTGATAAACTCTATCGGGCAGTAGCCAACCTCCTTCCTCCGTCAGCAAAACCACCTTCACGAATTAATTACACGCAGGCTATATAAATAAATATATCCACCTCATCTTGAAAAAGGTGCCTTTTCTTAAGAAATATCATTTCACAAGGTCCAGTTTCAATGATCTGCCATTTACAAAAAACATTGATGGTCAACAAGGGCCAAAGCAGAAGCTTGCATGAAGATTCAGTTCGTGTAAAAAAGTATTCAAGCAAACCCCTCCCAATGTGATTCCTGGGTTTCCTATTTTGCAAATTCAAGATGAACCGCATCATTACTCTCGAAGCTAGTGTTCAATCGACTTATAATTATAATGAAAGCCAAAAAACATACCGTGAAGCTTAAGCTGACTTACTACCCACTCGGTAAATGAATTGCTTATCTATTCTTTAACATAGAGAATATTTTACAAACTGGCATTCAACTTTCATAAGCTAGATGTTGTTAGCAAACATGTAACATGTCTTACAAAATTCGCCCTCACCCACTAGCACAAATAAAACAAAAGTTGAAATCCCGGCATTATATTTACGCACATATGTATAAGTGAGTCAAGAAGATCATTTCAAAACAAAGCAAATGGAAACAAGAGTGAATGACATTGTTTTTCAGGTCCATTCATAGCACCGGAAACCAAAATTGGATTTAGAAAAAAAATATGACGAGATGAAAACAGATGAAATTAATGTATCTGAATCTGATAGTAAAGAGCTTTTGTATTTTCCACATTTCGGAAATTTAAATGGATGAATTTCAATGTCTCATTCGAATTGGATGATAGAATAACAATAATAACTTTTCCCACAAAAATGACAACAAGAACATCTACAATGGGAACTTTAAAGATTTGTTGAAAATTAAAATATGGCCTGAGGTAGGTGAAGTCAGCTTGTCCCATATTCATATTAGTAAAAAGAAGATTCCAATATGATTAAAAAATATTATAAAATATATTAAAAAATCATTCTATTCATAATTATTGAATGAAAAAATGAAGATGGTGAAACAAAGGCAATTATTAATTTCATGAACTACAAGATGGAATAAATAAAAGATTATATTACAAACATCACAACCACGGTCAACTCCAAGATAAAAAATTAAGCAATTACAGTTTCCCGTGACTAAGGATATGCATAATGTTCAAGACATTAGAAGTCAACAATCAATTTTTTAGTTGACAAAATTCTTAGAATATACAGGCCATTCAAGCTTGGAAGGAGTCATATACAGTACTTAATAAGGATTTCAGCATTTTTTTTGGTGTCGATTGCCGTTGGAAATAACAAACAATCCCGTCAACAGAAAAAAGAGAACTTCAAACATGCTAATTCATTTTGGTCAACAATGCTTTGGCTAATTAGCAGCAATATTAAAGACTACCCCTCTCCAATACCTACAGATATAAGACCCAACATATTTAGTGGGGATATACTTATGATCTTTTTTTTAAAAAATGACTTAGGTCCATCAATTTAAAACTTAGATCGGGTCAGCATAAGTGATATCCAAGCCGACTTAGACCATATTGGATGATGGTCTGTCCAATAAATTTTGTCGATAATTTCTTAAAGATGAGTGAAATGTAAGATCCCTGGAAAAAAAACTGGATTTCACATCCAATACCTATCGAAATAAGATCTTGTATATTAACGAGGATGTGTGTATGATCTTCAACTTCGGTTAACCACTTTTGGAATATAATTGCACTTGGATTGAGTAGTAACAAAGACAGGTTTATAAGTATCAAACTCAAATTGAGTCCACATGCAACAATATTATTGCTATAGGTTTTAATAATTTCTATTCATCATTTAACTTTATTGTCTCTCCATTAAATATAAGGTCAAATGGCCAATAATGTAATCAATTATTGATTTCAATCCATGCATTCTCAAGAGCTAGCTTGACTCTTAATTTAATGTAGAATAAAAAAATAGCATACAAAACAGATCCAATCTAACCTGACTCATCACCAATTCAGGTCTTCTGGGAGTGTTCTCCATCTGAATCACCAGAAGAACTATCGCTGTCAGAATCTGAACCAAAATCAACAATTAGGATTACATATCAACTTGTGATAATGGGATAACTAGAACCACAAGTCAAAAAAACAAACGGGAAGAAAAGAATTTTTTTACTTGAAGAATCAGAATCACTACTAGAGCTGCTTGATGTGCTTATTCTACCCATGTCCCCATTGGTTTCTCCTTGTGCAGGCAAATGAGAAGCACCATTAACATCTACAAATAGAATGTTCAGAATCACGTCAAAACCACATATTTCATTGCATAACAGGCTAATTTACAATTCAAAGAGGCTATGTGCACCTGATCTGTTACCCTCACGAGCTTCTGCACAGGCAGGACGAGGATTCTGTCATACAGGAACAACTATGAGTGAGCAAACTGGTTGCCAGCATATAATAGCAATCATTCACGCTTACACAAAACTCACCGTATTTTGGAGAAGGGCCTCCTTTTTTGCCCTAGCCATCTCCGCTCTTCTCCTAATCTTGCTCAAACTTTTCTTATAATTACTAACAAGCCTATCAAGTTCCCAAAGAGTTTCTGCATCAAAGCTATCAATATCTACCTCGATACCATCATCTTGCTGCTGAACTTCTTTATTTCTCCTTTGTAAGACCTGAATAACATGTTCTTGTTTCTCAGGAGGCAACTCCAAAAGATTATCACCAAGCTTCTGTTTTTCATGATAAGTCATGTCCCTCTTGTTTGGCTCATTTGCTTTTGGTTTCTTAGGTGCCACAAATCTTCCAGAAGGCGTAAGTGTCACCATCTGTACCTTCCTTTCTGGAGGAGCATATGCAGGTTCTGAATAATCATAAGTTCGCCTAGGTTCAGGAGGCGGAGCTTGAGTCTTCGTCTTCTTCATCATGTACGTTGGTGGGCCAACACCATAACCTGATTCCAACCTCCTATTACGACTGAATTCAAGCTGGATATCAGACCACTTTTCCTCAAAAATGTTCAAAAGCTGTTTGGCCATGATATGAACATCCTGATTTTCGGGGTTATATGTCATTGCATTATGAAATGTAAGCCTCACATCTGCTGCAAACTCACCAGGCAAGCGGTACCAATTCTTCTGAAGCCTTGACTTCACAGTTCCTAAATCCATAGGATACTTAATAATGTCGTAATAGTCATGCAAGCCCAGGCCATCCACATCCACAGGCTTATCAAAGACCCACCCAAATCTATGCTTGATCAGCCTCGTCACTAGATTTAGACACTGTTTGAATGCGTGAGCAGTGGGCCTGTCCAGCACAACTGGCTGCCTTGAACCTTTCCCATTGGATTTCGACTTCTTATTGCTCTCCTGTGTCAATCGGAGCTTCTCTTTCCCTAGAAGGAATTCCGAGTTCCGATAGAACTGGTTGGCTTTGGGCGTCCTCTTCTCTTTCTCCATGACAGGGCTCGCAAAGTCAGCAGCGGCTGTGGTCTCAGACAACGAAATGGTGATCTTGGGCAGACGCAGAAGTGGTGCCCGCGACACAGCATTATCCTCTCCAATGTTCTCCTCCATGGATACGGAGCTATGAGACCGGGGGGCTTGTGTTGCCACTGGCGCAGCCGCGTCAGGTGCCATTGTCTCCGTAGTGGAAGTAGTCTTCTCCTGCCGGTCCACTTGCACTGCCACTGATGTCTCAAGATCCATAGTATCCACCTGACTCGGGTCAGCTTCCATTGGCATCGATGTATTAGTGTCAATATCAATAGTCTCTTCCGTAGTGATGATCAAAATAGGCTTGTCTACTTGCATTGCCGTCGTAGTAATGTCAGGACTTACCATCTCTGTCACGGAGATTATCACAGGCCGGTGTCCTTGCTCTGCAATGTCAGGTTCAATCTTCTCCATGATGACTTTAGGCACGTCGTCTTGAGTTTCAGCCGGTACCGGTCCAACCCTCTCCATGACATTCTTAGGCGGATCGTCTTGGGTTACCGCCGGTACAGACTCAATCTTCTCCATCTCCATGGACGTCTCAGGCAGGAGGTCTTGCGTTTCAGGCGGCACCGGTTCAACCTTCTCCATGACAATCTTAGGCAGATCGTCTTGGGTTTCTGCCGTCACAGACTCGATCTTCTCCATCTCCATGGTTATCTCCGGCAGGCGGTCTTGCGTTTCAGGCGCCGCAGCAGCGTCATGAGATACCGTCTCCACAGTGGCCATCTGAAGCGCTTCCTGCGGCACCATTGTGTTATCACACAGAATCTCTGCCTCCGATGTGGCGGTTTCCGGACCATGGGCAACCGCTCCCAGCTCCACACCGATTTCAGGCTGTTCCACCACTACCGTTTCCACTGCCACAGCAGTTTCTACTTCGTCGGCGACGGCCGTTTTCACTGCGTCGGCACACACCATCTCCGCACCGGAGATGGCAGCGTCGGGCACCTCTGCCGGCGTTTCACTGGCACCAGTTGCGTCCGGACGATGATCCTCTACTATGGAATCTTGTCCCGCAGGCGCTTCCAAGTCGACATCTTTTTTGGGGTCTGTCGCCTCCGCCGTCGAGAGCTCCATCTCCAGCTGCCGGGGGTACGTCTCCGGTGACGCAGTAGTGTAGGGGATGCCAATTTCGGGCCGATTTGCAGGCGAATCCGGCAAGACAGGGGCAACAATCTGAAGCATACCTGCGGGCGTCCCCGGCGAAATCACCTCCACCGTCGAGACAGTCGCTCCAGGCGAAAAGCGGGCGTCTTTACCGTCCGCAACTTCCACCACCGGTACCGGCGCCGTCTCCGGCGGTGGATCCGCCGCCGGCGACTTCTCCGGCAGCGTCGCTGGCGGCTCCACGCTCCCGAGCAAATTCCGGACCCGCTCGAGCTCGGCGTCGAGCCGCCGTCGGAGGCCCCGAATCTCGATCCTCGACCACGCCGAGACCTTGAATTTCACGTGCCCCTCCACCACGTCATCCTTGCCCGTCACCGGCGCCGGCAGGGGCGGTACCGCGGCCCCGTCCACGCGCGGGCGCTTGTGCACCCGGCGCCGGTACACCTTATCGAAGGACGGCCAGCGGTTGGCCGAGGCCAGACCGTCGCCGCCGCAAGACGCCGGCGCCATGCATGAAATTTGAAACCCTAGGAACAAAATTTGGCGGGGGAGGAAGGGGGGAACTCACCTGATTGGGCTCGTGGGAGG
>JAVDBV010052923.1:0-19994 GCA_032619315.1 Piper longum
TATATATAAGGTTGGCTTTATTGTGGATTACTGTTCCTAGGTTTATTATTTGTGAAATTATTTTTTCTTGAACATGTACGAACTTGTTTATTATTTGTGAAAGATATTTGTATTTTTTTTAGGCTGATTCTATTGCGTGGTCAAGGACTATGTAATTAAATAGGTTTACATACAATATTGCTAACCAAATTATAAATTATAAATTCATCCGCACTAACATATTGGATCTTATTAATATATTGGATCTTAATAATATATTGGACCTTACTCTTGTAAGTATTAGATGTTGGACTATATTTAATGATGCTACATGATTAACTCTATAGCTTACAAAGGAAAGTTTGGCAGCTACTTCGGCAGCTGAAAGACATATTGATCAACCATAGGGCATACAATAAAAGTTCGGCAAAAACTTTGACAGGACTTCGGCTAGCTGAACTCACAAGAGCTAAGGTTGATGTATTCCTAATCGAAACATTGACAAAACACTAGCAATCGAAATCTACATTGACTAGAGATAGAAATTTGAATGAAACCTACTGAGTTCCACTAACGAATGTTCAACCAAGACATCGACAATCGATGGGTAATATGGGACTGTGTGGAGTTGGTAGATCATTCAATAGCTGATCGTTCAAAAAGTTGTCAAAACTAACTGTTGGAAAAAATAACTTTAAGGAATCAAGTCCTAACAATTACAATTTTGGGAAGGGACTCCCTGAGCTATAAATAGGGCCTTAGAGAGTGTGTTTGAGAGACTTAACACTTAGAACCCTCTTCGATCACTTGAATGCTCAAACCTTGAAATTAGGATTTGTTAATCATTTTGCTTGTAATCTCACTATTTTCATTGTGTATTCTTGAGAAGGTTGTATATGAGGAAAGGCTCAAGTGTGCGACCTTCAATTGTAAATTTCCAAAGTGTTGGAATTGTGTGTGAGCATTTGGTCTTAGGAAGGAAAGTACTAGCTTGGAGGACTCATTTGGCTCAAAGAGTGAGATTGGTAAAGGAGGAGACTAGCTTTTATGGTATATTGCTCCTAAGGTACTAGGAGTTGTTGCAAGATTCCTTGGCACTTTGTGGTGCTTGTGAAGGAATTGGCTTGTAGGTTGCAAGTCTCCTTAGCATTTGGTTGGTGCTTGTGAAGGAATATTTGTTGTTGTTTTTAAGTGTACAAGTTGGTTCTCATAGTTAAGCTAAAAAAACCTACCTATCTAAAAAACTTAGTGGGCTATAAAGGAGGAGTAAGAGATCTGAACCTTTTAAAAAATTTCTTGTATCTTGTATCTTCTCTCCTCTCCCTTCTTTTGTGCTTGATTTAAATTAGTTTGCTAATTGTGCACTCTTTACTTAGTTCTACTATGTTTAACTTGATTGCTTTAGAAAACTAAGTGAATAAGGTCAAGGTTACTAAGCCACTTGTCTTTCATTAAGCTTACCAAAGCAAATATCCTTGTAAGTTTGAACTTGTATTTAATTGTCTCGCTACTTGTTATTTGATTGCCTTGTTTAATATATTTTATTTGTGTTTACTTGTGAATTATATCTTATTTGTGCATAAATTGTTTTCACTATAAGTGTCTATTTTGTGATCAATATGAGGGTCTAAGTTTGTGGGGATCTAACCTTTTGATTTGTGATAGTATTTAACTCTAGGAACATAGGCCCCGTCAACTGGTATTAGGGTTCGGTTGATGAAGATAGACACATTCAACACAAGGCAAACTGAGGGACTCTCACCAACAAAACCACCACCTTATTTCAATGGGATCAACTACAACTATTGAAAGATTAAAATAAGATTTTTTTTTTGTTTTCTAATGATTTTGATGTTTGACAAATTATCTTAAGTGGTCATCAAGTCCCAATTATTACTAAAGACTCTTGGAGTGAGTAGAGAAGACCAATCGACAAAGGAAATTTGGTAATAACCTCAAGTTACTCATGAGGGTACCACTGTCAAATATGAAACATTTGAAATGGAAGAGGGCAAGACTATTAACATGATGAATAACCAGTTTAATGACATTATTATGGTCTCAAGGGTCTTGTGAATATCATTGGCGTAAGGGAACTCAACTAGAAGCTACTCCTTTCCTTCCATAAAGAATTGTGCACCAAGGTCACAATAATTGAGAAAGCTAAGGCTCTTACTTCATTGTCCATGGAAGAACTTGCGGATCTCCCACCACTTATGAGCACACCATGCAAATGGATAAGGAAGAGATGTAAAATAACAAGAAGGACTAGATTCTCAAGGTCCTCATGGAAGGAGAAATGGATAACCTAGATGAAGAAATGACCCTTATCACTTAGAACTTCAAGAGGCTTCTAAGGAAGAAAGTTGGAATACCAACTTCAAGAAGGTAAGAAGATGAGGATAGGTGAAAGGAGGTCAAGAGAGATGTCAAAATTAAGGAAAAGAAGGAGGGCTCCAAAAACAAGATCCAATGTTACAAGTGCAAGGGATACTGGCACATGATTCATGAAAACCCCTCTTAGAAGAAGGATCTTGATCCAAAGAGAAAGAAAGTGCTTCAAGTCACTCTTGAATCAGATGATGAAGAAAGTGAATATTGTCTCAGTGAATTTTGATTCATGGACATCGAGGAAGAAAATGATGAAGATTTTGAAAGGGCTTTTGAAGAATAATATGTAGAACCTATTTATATGGCCAAGAAGAACAAGGAATTCAAGGAGCGATTGGAAGCAACCACTAAAGAAAATTTTGACTTCATAGGAGAATTAAGGAGCAAGGACGAGGAGCTTGCACAACCAAGAGCAAAAGTTCACCAGCTCCAACAACTTCATGTAAATAAAGAGATGGACACTAATAAGATGTTGGGAGTCATACATGATAACCAACATGCTACTTCATCAAAAGAGCCCTTCTAGCAAAATAAGACTAGGTGGACTCATCCATGACGGTGAATTCAACAAGCCTGTAGTCTTTGTGAAAGCTTCCATACCATTCAAAGAGGACTTCATGAAGGACACCACAACCACAAGGAAAGTTAAGGAACATCATGAAGCCTCTATCTCCCATGATTCAAAGTGGACATCTACTTGCAACTATAGTGGTAAAGGGTGCATACAATGGAGGAAGGCCAAGTCCGAAGGCCAATGTGGAATCCCATGGGTTCAAGGCCCATGCTTGGTAAAAAATATCTTCAAAAACCATGATAATTCACTATAGTATGCATCATTGTTGTGAGAATCGGTTTGAGTCGGTCCGATTAAACTTGACACCATTAGAATTCGAGTAAAAAAAAAGATATCTAAACTGAATCATTAGAATTGTTTTTTTGAATTACCCAATTCAAACTGAGTTTCACCGAATCATAAGTGATTCATGAATCATCATTTTTACCAGATTTTATATATTTTAATATTTAATAATTATACAATAAATAAACATATAAGTTATGCAAATATAAGAGAAATTAGCTTACAATCCTTTTATTACTTTCACTTTCACTTTATCTATGATATTTAGTACTTTTGACATTTATAAAACTTGTTAAAGAATACTTTCTCTATAATAAAAAATAATTTCACAAAAAGATCTACTTCAATATTATTTTTTATTTTGATTTTATTATCCTTGATAAACCAATTTTATACAACTATATATGCAATCTTATCAAATTTGCCGATTAAAAAATAAGCCATGAATCGGTCCGATTCAAAGTTTCCAAAATTCGATTCAATCACCAATTCTGATTTTTACATCAATGGTATACAGAGATGTATAGGTTTCAAAAGTTTTCAAATTTTATTTCAAAGGGTAAATTGGGTTTGAAATTAAATCAATGTGTTTTTCAAACAAAATGTATTTCATAACTCCATTTATTGAGATGTTTTATTAAGACTCAATAAGTAGTACATATCTTTAAAATTTTTTACTCTTTGTCCATATATAAAATCCAAGATTTTTCAAAAATTATTTTTACCATGCTTGAGACATGCTAGAATAGTAAAAAGCTATTCCAATATCTCTAAACCTCAACGAAATGGAGAGTAGGAATTAGGAAAACTAACATTTCACTTAAAGTTCAAAATACCCCATTGATTGGTAATGTGCTCGGTTGCATAGTCGACTGCCGATCATCCACTTTAGTGTGTAGAATCATTGGACAAAATCATTCGATTGATAGATCAATTATCATATGTCCTTCAATAGCTGCCAGAACTTTAGGTTTGGGGCTAATGGATGTTCAGTTAGTCAATTAGATAATTGTTCGGTTGCTGAATGTTGTATAAAAATGTGATCTTTAAAACCCTAACCCTCAAATCTATAAATCACCCTACTTGTGCTTATTGCTACTGCCATCGAAAGTTCCACCGATTATTGCTGTGTTTTTTATCACCATTGATTATTTTGTCTTTTTCTTCGGTTGTTTTAGAGTTCAGCCACCTCCTCTTCAGCTCAAACCAAGAGATATCATCCATGACTTTCACTTTGCTCTTCATTTTACTAGCTTATCTAATAGCCGGTAGAAATTTCAGCAAAACCCTCTACTTGCTCCAAACAATGAATCATGAAGCTTCAAAGGCCAATACTTAGTTTAAGAGAGATAATGCTCTCAAAAATAATGACTTTGAAAATAGTGTAATTGTGTATGAGAATAAAGTGGATTTGGAAGACCTCAACCATCACATCCTCAATTATCCAAGCTTGTGGAAGCTTAAGGATGGGAAATTATCATATCCACGTGTCAGGTCAGGGATCAAGTTTCAACAACCCAGTGAAAGCAAAGGTGCTCACCAAGATGGCTTTCATATTTTGGCAAATCCTACCCTTTAACATCCTTCCACAAGTAGGACATCTCAATGAGCTATCTATGTTTGTAGTGTATGCCTTCTAAAGGATCATCTCCAAGAGAAAGATCAACTAGTCATTCTTTATCCTCAACTATATGTTTTGGTGCCACCACCAATGGAGAGCATTTTTGCCATATGGGAGACTACTCACTTCACTCTTCAATGAGGGCAATGAGGAATCTAGGCAAAACAATCTCATTTACCCTTATTCCCAAGACTTTAGATCATAGGAGTATTTTAAAAACTCGCATTCAAAGAAAATGAGAAGAGGAATACTATGCAAGCATCATCTTTTAGGGCTTAACTGGAAACTCATGAAGTAAAAGATGAATTTGCCTATGACAACCCCAAGGTGCAGCTACACAACCTCACGAGGAAGCAACTCAACCCACACCACCACCACCTTGCAAGAAAACCATATCGGAGGCCTTGGATGCACTTAGAGATTGAGTAGACTATATGGAACTAGGCTTGTTCGGGATGACAAGGAACACTCATTTGAGACCTTGGAGCTCACTTCAAGTTTCCTCTTCATGGGTACTCTTTCTACTCTCCATCATTGTCCTAGTTCTGCCTTACATAATAGAGGAGATTCTTAGAGGTAGACATATTTATGTAATTCTTCCAAGGTACTTATAGGACCTTTTTGAAATGACAAAGGGGAAGAATGAATGTGTTGTAAAGGTTAGTGCTTAGGGGGAGAGTTCACAATTATAGGAGGAGCATGAGTTAAGTCATCTTTTGTGGTCAAACTTGTAATGTTTATTCTATCAATGAGAATGATTCTTTTTAGTTTGCCAATCTCTTGCTGATCATAGGATAGGATTACATGATCACTATCATTCATGGCATGTCATCATGAATTCTTTTTGGACTAATTATGGCTAGGTATGGAGTAATGAAGATGTATGGACTTGAAGGCTAGGGTTTGAAGACTTGAAGACATGAAGATGTAAATGGCAACCTTAAGGAATGATTTATTAAGATTGACACCAGCTAGAGCTATAGGATTTATTAGAAAGTTTGGTAGCTACTTTGTCTAGGACTTCGGTAGACAAAAGACATACACAGATCAACCCTTGGGCTTACATATAAAGTTCAATAGAGACTTCAACATGACTTTGGCCTATTGGAGTGAAAGCTGCAAATATTGATGTGTTTCTCATGGGAACTTTGTGTAACAACCTAGCCGGTTCAATCCCCATTGAAACATCCTTGGTATTTAATCATAACGAATCACATTCCACAACAATCCTACACAGGTAAAAGATCGAGCATTTCTACAACACTAAACCAAAACTAAACTCCACAACACTAGAAATGAAATCAAACACACAATTTTTGTTTCCATACTACATGACCTAACTCTGCCCTAAAAGATGAAATGCCCCTCTAACTCAAATGCAGCCCTAAACTAAGATTAAAAAACGACAATGCACCTCGTAATGCACCAATATAGCGGACCAAACCCAAACCAAACAAAAAAGAAACAAGAATAAAACCTTAGGCCGAAGGCCAAGTTTCACAACCTCTCCTCCTTAAAAGAAATTTTGTCCCCGGAATTTATCTTAAGGAAGTAACCACAAGCCATTGCGACAAAACCACAAACACAACAAAAAACACTAAGCAAGGACAATTGTGCAACTTAAGCCAAAGTCTTGAACAAATGGGGGTAACACCTTTGCATGTCATCCTCAAGCTCCCAAGTCAACTCCTCAATACCTCGACGTGCCCATTGCACTCGAACCAACCTAATCACCCTACTACAAAAGTGCTTCTCATGACAATTAAGAATTTGCACCACTTGCTCCTCATAAGACAAATCTGGTTGCAGTTCAATCTCATGATACTGGATGATATGTGACACATCCAATACATACTTCCTCAGCAAGGATACATGAAAAACCAGATGAACTGTTGCCAAGTGTGGAAGTAATGCCAACTTATAAGCAATCTCTCCAACTTTTTTCAATATTTGAAAAGGTCCAATATAACTTGGGTTCAACCATCCATGAGTAACAAAATGCATGCTCCCTTAAGTCGGAGAGACATTAAGGATCACAAGGTCTGTCACACTAAATTCAAGTGGCCTCCTCTTTTGATTTGCATATGATTTCTGACGTCTTCAACCTTTTCCTGGTTATCTCCACAATGAGCTAAGATTGTTATTTCATCTTTGGACCTACTAAGTAAATATTTTCTTTCGCAAGATGGTGTGAAATTGGGATCATATGTGAGTTGGTAAATATTAATGATGTGCAACCCATAAAGACTACTACGAAGGTGGAAGAGACACAAGTTGAGGATAGAGATATCAGTGCCTAATCCTTAAACAATTGGCATACATAGAAGTGAGACTTAGAACTTCACATAATTGTAAACCCGTAAGTCGAGTCAGGGTTTTATAGTCTGAACCGGTCAGTTCGATCGTTATTTTCAATAAGGTCAATTTCAAAACACACGTACCAATCCGAGACCAGTCTTGTGTTATGAACCATAAAAGTCATGTGTGCCCAAGTATATGATGATAATACTAGTAAGACAGTAGCAGAATATATGAGAGTATGCTAGATTTTTCTTTATTTATTTTAATTAAATCGTAGAATTATTTTTAGGACGAATAACGTATTAGGACGCATTACATGCAGTATGGGTAGGTTATTAGTCATAGAGCAGGTCATTGATGTGTATTATATTTTATGGGATTCGTTTTCCTGTTCTCTGGATTTTTAGAATTTTTTCGTGTTGTCTAGATTTTTAGAATTATTACGAGTCAGTATTATTTTTTACTCAAGCAGGAGTCAAGTCAAATTTTAATTACAAGACAACCATTTATTTTCTCATTGACCATTAATTTTCTCACTTGACTATTTGTTTTTTTCACCGTGACATCTATATATTCCACACTTCTAACACTGTCACCAATCATCCTTCTCTCAACGTCCTTCTTCTTTTTCTTCTTTCCCTCTTCCCCCAAATCCTCACTCGAGCTGGCCCCTGTTGCCATTGCCATGTGACTGATGATTAGGTATAGAATTTTATTTGATTTAATTATTTTAAATTGATATTTATTAGCACAATATGCTAAGATTGATTAATTGTTGTGATGAATGCCTGATTATGGCTGAATTGATAATTTGCATGATTTGATTGATAGTGAACGATTATTAATTATCTAATTAAGTAAACTAAATATGAGCATGCTAACTAACTACAACGTAACATAGAAAAATATAATGAAATTTGTAAGAATAGGATAAGTTAGAGTTATTTCTACACTGATGATTGTTTGACTGTTAGATAATGATTGCATTGTATGTGTGAATGTGAAGACCCGAAAGAAAAATAATAATAATAATAATAATAAATAATCGACTCGGTAGGATCGGACGATGGAAAATTAATTTCCATTTAAATTATTTACCCACTACCCGGTTAATTATTAATTACCCAGTTAAGTGAAATGTATTCTTTACCCGGTTAATTATCACTTAACTAGTTAATTGAACCATATCATTTGTTCGTTTACCCAACTAAGTGAAATATGGGCGAAGTGTATTTTCACGTACCCTAGCTATCATTTCATTATATAAGGAGAAGGGTGGGGCGTCATTCATATTATTTTCCTTTGGATAGACGCCGGCTTCCTCCTTGCTCAAGTAATTTTTCTTCTTTTCTTCTTCATGGTTTTTATGCATTGCATATGCTCAATTGATAATAAACTTGATAATCATGGAATTAAAGTTGTAAATCAACAATAAGAACTAAATCAAAGTGTATACGACTGGAAACGTTGTCCATGGCACACAAGTGCAAAACGTTGGCAAGATGGGCGACCGTAAACGAAAAATTCAAGGCAATCGCTCACAATTCTGATGGCCCGTTGGCTCCTAGGCTGAAGGGTGGCATCGCCACGCCTCAGATTTCCAGTGGGTGGCAAAATTACAACTATTATTGGGCAGAGTTGCAAGGGTGGCAGAAACAGAGGTCACGACGGTGGGTGAGGAAATCCGGCCGTCCGGGACAGCAATTAGGTTACAATCTGGTGGAGAAAGGTCTTTGGAGGGTCAACGGTGCTAAGACGATCACCCAATCGGGCCGGCGATGCTCGCTAGCGGCGGAATCAGCGACGCAAGATCGTCACTAGGGGCAGTGGATTCATTGAACTTAGGGCGATACCGGCGTCGCAGCGGCTGGACGACGGTTGGGGCTGGTCGAGGTGAAAAGGCAACGGGACGGGGGAGCTGGGCAGCGACGATTGACAGTGGCCGAAGGCGAACGACGACAGCTGCTGTTAGGAGAAGGGAAGGGTCGACGACGACGAAGAAGAAGAAGAAGAAGAGGGTCGCAAACTTGTAATTTACACTTGACTCTATATGGTTCGAGTTAAAAATAATACCAACTTATAATAAATCTTTAAAAATAATTATTCTAATGGGTTACGGGTTAAAGAGGCTAAACTAATAAATTATTATACAAAATCTCCATAAATAATAAAAAAATAATACAGTCATGATAAACAGTCGACGATTAATCGGCTTATTACAAGTGATTAAATTAAATCAGATGGTTATAAATGATTAATAAAATAAAGATTCCACATTTACCATATTAAATTTAATATTGGGGAAATAAAGTAATTATTTTAATAATGAATTAAAAAGGTAGAAAATGGGTTAATAAAATTATAATTGTGTAAAGATCACTAAAAAACATAATAAAATAAAGAAAGTTCGAACCTTTAATGAATGAAATAATCATCGTAATAGTAATATCCTTAAATTAGGATAATGCAAATCAGTTAATGAATATACCAATAATAGTAATTAAATATTTGTTTATAAATTGATAAGTATTTTATTAATTGTCAAGTGAGAATTATGATTCAGATAATTAATTTAAATGTTAAGTAGAACTTAAATGATTAAGTCACATGAATAATTAATTATTTCACTAGATTTGTTGAATATGACATGTTTTATATAGTCGAAATTTAATCATGATGGATATATTAGTCATGTAGTTGCATGCATTTCTACTCAAACAAAATTATACTTATGTATAATTGTATGTTCTCGTTCAGATTAGGATCATTGGTCATAGTTGCGGGTTTACGTACGAGCTAACCAAATCCGTATAATCATTTAAAATATTATAATTTTCCTTGTGGGCAGACTGGTCGGCCTGAGCCCAGATTCGACTACCATGCATCGAGGAATTGACTCAATTCGACATGAGGCCACACCCTTCATAATCTCAGAATGGACATGTCAGAATGGACCTGACAGCCCATAAGCTCTGAATGGTCATATCAAAATGAACCTGACAGGCCATAATTTCATAATGGACATGTTAGAATAAACCTGACAGCCAATAAGCTCTAAATGGTCATGTTAGAATGGACCTGACAGGCCATAATTTCATAATGGACATGTCAGATTGGATCTGATAGCCCATAAACTATGAATGGTCATGTAAGAATGGGCTGACAGGCCATAATATCATAATGGACATGTCAGAATGGACCTAACAGCCCAATAATGTTAGAATGGACATGACAGCTGGACATGTAAGAATGGACCTGACAGCCAATAATGAACATGTTAGAATGGACCTGACAGCCATAAATCTCAGAATGACCTGAGAGATAATGAATAGGGTTTTCATTGACTTGTTTTATTTAATTATACGGCTTAGTGTTTTAATCACTAACGCAAAATTGCCTCCACAAGTTAGCAGCTGAAACTAAAGACTAAGAGACGACTGGGTGGTTCTTCTACCAACTCAGGTAGCGAATGGATAATGAGTGGACTTCCTTTTTATTCTCCTGTGATATAAATGTGGCTGTGGGAAACGGTGCGAAACTGTGGGATGGCTATTTTATATATGGTCATATGTAACATGAGTCATTTTGATAAGTTAAACTTATTTGGTTTAATAGAATTCATGTTCTTAAATGGTATTTTATTTTCGTCGTTTAACATTTAAGTAACATTGGGTCCAGTTAGGGCAGGTCAGTTGGTTATATTTTTTAGTAACAGCTAGCCAGTTAGGCCCACAACATTGTAAAAAATGACAGGTCGTTATAGTGATGTTCATGTTAAGTTGATGCATTATTTAGTTAGCGGGTATTAGCTTCTAGATTTGAAATGTAGGTATGGAGTAAGAGATTGCCACATAGCCATGCAACCACAATTAGAGCTTCTACCAAGCATATTTAGGACTCGCTCCTAATTGGTTGCTCTATCTATTATGATTTATTTTTACATATTGTAGGATAAGTTGAGTAGTATTTTATTGGATCCCATTTAGCTCAAGCTATTTATTAGATCATATTTCCGGATTAATAACCCTCGATGATGAAATTCCCTCGAGTATGTTTTTGAAACTCAAATCTAGATCACGATGCCTTTGAGCCTGTTTTACTAAATTCCCTACCCAGGCCTAAATATATATATGTATAGTTTTCGTGTTTTCAGTGAGATGTGAGATGGAGGAAATCGACGGCCATGTCTTGAGAGAGATCATGTGTTTGTCAAAGCGAGCTCTAAAACTGGTGAGCGCCACTCCATTTCTGAGGGATCCTGATAACTCCACTATTGAGTTCTTCAAACTTGGAGAAGTGTGGAGGTCTGCAGGTACTGCTATGCAGCACATGTCTAGACTTGTGGCTTCAAAGGGTGCTGAAGGCACATGCCTGAAAGTTACCGGCCTCTGTAATTAGGGCTAGGAGTAATACGGAGGAAGTAGAGGGCAGAAGAGAAAAGAATGAATTTGCTGCCCAAGAGATAGATGGAATGGCCAAAGAAAGAGAATGTTATGGAAAAAGAATGATATGGAAAGGGGATGCTACCGCCCAAGGGTGACGGCTCTCGTTAGTGGCCTTGTGAGAGTTCTTGAGGAAGTATATGAAGTTTTTATTCAACAGGAGGGTCAGCTCTCATGTGCCAGTTTGATATTAGTTATTTTTTAGACCGGTAACACTCGTTACTAACGGTTTTTAATATATATATATATATATATATATATATATATGTATGTATGTATGTATGTATATATATGTGTGTGTGTGTGTGTGTGTGTGTGTGTGTGTGTGTGTGTTGTGTGTGTGTGTGTGTAAGTGAGAATCACGAGGACTGAACACTGTCGAAAGTGCGGAGGAGCAGCAATGAAATCGTGCACACATGTACCTACCGACTGTGATTGGTGATGTATTGAACGGTGTACATGATGAATTTGAATGATATTCTATGAATTACTATAAATATTATGCATGCGAATGAAAATGAAAAGTGGGAATGAATAATGAATAGGATGAGCTATAGAGCGAGGATAACTAGAATGTGAAAAGTATGCCATGTTTGGATTAGGTTTTTTTATTTTTATTGCTATAAATATATACTTTTTATAGTTGATAGGGTGGTCTCTATTGCACTTTTAGGGGAGAGTCTGTCTGTTTCATTTTCAAAATTAGATATATCTTTTGAACTTTTTGTTTGCTTGTTTTCTTCATGTATTTATTTGCACATCATGGAATGATTATAGGAAAACGCTAAAACCCAAGCATCTCATCCATGCTTTGCATGTTGCATCTCCGTCATAAGACGTCGAGGACAAATTCGGGTTGGCTTAACCGAATCAAGTAGATTAGTGAAAGGTTCGGTCGCCAAGTGTGACATTTTTGGGTCGGTTCATGGGTGAACCGAAATGGGGTGGTACAACAATAATCCAAGATCGGACTACCTTTGGAAATTGCGAAGTGTGGAATAATTCTGCATATTGTCGACTTGCAAAATCTGAAAATTCTATAATTGCTCTCAGTCAGTGGACAGATTTCCGTAACCTGAGAAGGGGACCCAACATTGAACCATTAGATGGCCACCTTATTGAGCTAGAAAGAAACACAATTACCTATGCAAATGATAAATAGTAACATCTCATGTGCATTAGTTAACAAGGAAGATGCAAGGAAGCTACCAAGAATACACTCCAAATGAGCAATATGAATTATTGGAGAAGACCCCACCAACTACAAATGCTATACAAGGGGACAAGGGAATCATAATACCTTGAGAGAAATCATTGAGTCGGATTGCAACCCTAATTATTGAAAAATAAAGAAGTTTCCATGAAATTGCTAAGTAGATGTTGGGAAGTTTTCAAGGGACCAACACATCCAATAGATATTATAAATAAGAGTTGCATTTGTAGTAGAGGAGCTTTTGGAGAACCTAAGTTAGCGAGTTTTAGTAAGATCTTGTTGATATTTGTGAGGAGAGTTTTTCTTTATAGAGCTATGTTAGAGATTGTTTCTTCGGGAGTTGCATGAAGGAAGGGATCCTAACCTCGAAAGAGGCCTTGCTCAACAACCAAGCCATTAGTGATTTGCATAACCCTACTCTCCTCTCCTTATTGTGTTAAGCTTTCTTGATGGATTGTATGTTGTATTTTAAACTTTTAGTTATCTAGGATGAACGACGGATCCTAGTTAGTATACACTATAACTTATTATTTTTATCTTTTTATGATTGATTGTGAGTTAATTATTTCATAACAGTTTTTAATGTTTCAAAAGAGTCAATAACATTTGCATGATAAATAGATTTAATTTAACAATAGGCATAGGCAAATTGATGATGTATTTGGATAAAATAGTTTACGATTCTTTTAGCAGACATATGCTAGAGCCGTAAATATTTACATATTCATAATACAACAATCTTGTTCTATTTGCACTAATTTGGAATGAGGAAAGGGTGGTTGGTTGTAATGTGTAGCAACATGCCTTTGCAATCAATTTTGTTCTCCTGAACATCAACTCCAATCATGTTGGAAGTTGATAAATGTAATAAAATTGTATTGCCAATTAACCAGGTGAAATTGCACATCTCAGGTCCATTTATTATTTGAAAGAAATTTTGTTAGCTTGTCACACACTTACCTTCAATACTTACTAAATTTGTCACTATTTTTATTTTTATGCCCTTGCATTGATATTGTATTAGATGAACATAGATCCGTACTCATTTCAATTATGTGCTTAATTTCATCTCTATACTATAGTAGTTTCTGAGTATATTAAAATTCTAAACATCAACAGTGTCGTGAAAACACTAAATCTCCGTGGGAACGATCTCACTTACCCCTTTATTATTTGTTTGATGCGCAGACTTGTGTGATGCATTAAAATACCATCAACATTGACTAGTGGTTTTAGGATGAAAAGTTGTGTTAAACTTCAAATGAGTACACAAGGTTGGTTGCAATGCTCTCCAAAATTTAGAAATGTTAGAATTACAATCAGAGACAATCTCCTTAGGAACACCATGATATTGAGCTACCTCTGATATATACAACTTGGCAAACTTTTCTAAAGTATAGTCTATCCGCATAGGAATAAAATAAGCTGATTTAATCAATTGGTGCATAGTCACTCTAATCGAGTTGTAATGACAATGATTTATCAATAACCTTACAACAAAATTATAAGCAATGCATACCCATTTCCATTCTGATATATCCATAGGTTGTAATATCCCTAGAGGTCTTAAATGTTCATCCTTTACCTACTTACAGACGAAGCATCAACTTACAACATCTATCACATATTTCTTTAATCCAAGCCACCAATAAGATCAATGGACATCATGATACATCTTCAGAATGCTGGGATGTACAGAACATCAAGATGCATGTACTTCATGGAGAATTTCATTACGAAGTCCAGAATACTCCAGTACATCCAAAACATAAAACCAACTAACAAGGTGAAGCAGTCCATCAATATCTCTATCCAAACTAAGATAAGCCTGCTCGGCAATCCACCGTTCTGGTAAAATATCCTTCTCTTGAGGCAATGTAACCTGCCCCAAAACACTAGGTGAAATAGTCATCATAGCCATCAGTGTAATCAAATCTCTCATCATTCCAAAAGATCCCACACTCAAACTTGTACACTTAGCCATAGGTTGTCTACTCAATACATTGGCTACCACATTAGCCTTTCCCTTTTGGTAATCAAATGTGATATTAGTAAGAATATACTTCAACCTCTGGGTAAGAATATACTTCAAGCTCTTGTGGTCTGCATAGATACATTGGCAACCGAAGGGTAACCAAGCTTCTCAGGAAAGGCAACTAACTATGTTATGGAGAAATCGTCATGCTCTTTAGCAAATCATTTGACAGCCAATCATTCAAAATATTGTCAAAACTAGTTGTAAGAAAATGCAAACTGGGAGCATTTAAGCCCTAATGGCTACTATTTTGGGAAAAGACTCCCTAGGATGTAAATAGAGCCCTAAAGAGTATGTTTGAGAATCTCATGAACGACCCCTTAGAACCCTCTTTGATCTCTTAGATGCTCAAGCCTTGAAATTAGGACTAACTACTGATTTTGCTTGTAATCCTATTGTTTTCATTGTGTATTTTTTAGAGGGTTGTATGGTAGAAAAGGTTCAAGTGTGTGACTTCAATTGTAAACTACCAAGGTGTTAAAAGTGTGTGTGAGCACTTGACCTTAGGGAAGGAAGGAACTAGCTTGGCAGGCTCATTTGGCTCAAAGAGTGAGCTTAGTAAAGGCAGAGACTAGCATCTATGGTACACTGCTCCTAAGATATTATGAGTTGTTGCAAGCTTCTAGGAAGTTGGTGGTGCTTGTGAAGGAATTAACTTGTAGGTTGCAAGGCTCCTTAGAACTTGGTTGGTGCTTGTGAAAGAATACATGTTGCTTGTAAGTATACTAGTTGGTTGTCATAGTGTAGCTAAGAAGACTTACCCATCCAAATGACTCAGTGGACTAGAAGAAAGAAATAGGTCTTATAAGCATCTTAAAAAATATCTTGTCATATCTTCTCTCCTCTCCCTACCTTCTTGTGTACTTGATATAAATTAGTTAACTCACTTAGTTTTCTTTTGTTTGACTTATCATATTAGAGAGCTAAATGAATAAGGTCAAGGTCACTTAGGCACTTAAATTGTTTGATTAAGCTCCTCAAAACAGTTATCTTTGTGAGTTTGAAGCTATGCTTAATTTCTTCACTCAATTATTATTTAATTATCTTGTTGATCTTATTTTGCTTGTGCTTACTTGTGAATTATATCTTATTTATGCTTGAATCGTTTTCACCATAAGCATGATCATCAAGATGGCCTAAATTTGTGATATTAGTTTACTCTCTCACTCGCATAGGCCCCTTCATAGCACTAGCTACGCAAGATTGTATTAATTTAATAATTTAACGCATTAATTTGGCAAAGAGTAATTTAATCAAATTTTTTATCAAGCTATAAAAAGAGCAATACGAGTGTAAATAAAACAATGCTAGAATAAATGAATGTGCAGTCAGGTTAATATACTAGCTTGTTAATATGTTTACTTGGAAGTTGTTCAATGAGCTAACATTGTGGTTACGGTGATAAATCTAGTAGATGCCTTAGGGGTTATAAACATCGGTACCGGTAATGAGACTTTATATGAGGCCTCAAATGAAGATGGCGACTTATAGGATTGCTAATTGAGCGAGCTAGGTTGTGAGCATTTAGTGTTCGGTTCGGTTCGACTCGACTCAAAACTCGACATTTAAGTGCTTGAACTCGAACTCGACTCAAACTCGAATCATACGAGTTGAGCTTGAGCAAGGTCGTGTCCGACTCGACTCAACTCAATTATAACACGAACTCGACTCGATAAAATAATATAATAGTATATTTTTTATATTATATTATATTATATATATATACTAATATGTTTAAATATAACTAGTTATATTTATTCATCTACAATATTCTAACAAATAGCTAAGACGGTAGGCATCAAGTCCACGACCCACAAAGGTGTGGGTTCAAATCACGTCAACTTTATTTTATTTATTGAGGTACTTCTGACTTTTAATCGAACCACGTTCGAATTCATAAAAATTAAAAAGTTAAGTGTATTTAAGCTCGTGTCGAGCTCGAACATGTAAAAAATATCCGAGTCGAGCTCGAGCATGTATGCTCAAAACTCATTCGATCTCGAGTTGAGTTCGAACGAACTTTGAACTATTTGAGTCGAACACGAATACAAGTCGAGCTCAACTCGCTCGCTCGTTTAGCACCCCTAATGACTTATGAGATCTTAACATGCATATTTGAACAAGAGAAAAAAAATTGATAACACGAATGCGATACTATTTTTTAATAAGAAAGAGTTGGGACTGGGGGTTTTGAGCACATTAAGTAACGTAGATGATGCAATAATTATGAGACAAATTGATACAATGTCTCAAGATTGGTGCATGAAATATTTATGATTTTTTTCCCAAACAATTATTTATGATTTAGTTTGAACCGATCAATTTTTCTTGAAGAAAAGTAAACATGGACACCATGCACCTTGCTCGGGTCTTACTATTATGCCATCCTATTCTAATAAAAGTGGGATCCACTTATTCATATCAATCTTTTAATACCTTTATCTACTCTTATTAATAAAATATGAATTTAATACAAGCTTAAGATTAAAAGTATGAGAATCAACAATTAAAATATAAAAAATATTTTAAATATATAATGAAAATACTTTTTGTAGTGACATGGATTTGAATCTTGCTAACCAAATTTTTTAAAAAAAATTAATAAAAATATTTTTGATAGTATAAATCTGACTAACCTTAATTTTTAACATCTTACTAATAAGAATCTATCTAATTATATTAATAAATATGATATTTTTTAATTATTATAATTCATTTTTTATCCAAATTGGATACATATTTAAAACCATAGTCTATATCTAAAATATTAAATTATTAAAGCCTATCTCATTAATAAATGAAAATTTATGAAAAAATTAAAAATTATCATGTATAGGTTACGTAAGGGGCTACATTTTGCATAATAAAGTATGAAAAAAATCATCAAATGTCTAGATATTGAACAGACAAAATTACATATAATTGGGAAATAAATAAGTATATAGTTCTTCGTAATCTTTTAAGCAACTCTAATTCAAGTGAGTGTAGTTAACACAATTCGATTTTTTTTTCTTTCTTTTTGGTAATCTCGTCTAATTTGTCCATGACGACGGGCAATGGATAATGGTTGGTGAAGTTTTACAGATATTTAATTAAAATTAAAAGATATATTTGTGCCGAATTCACCACAATCATCACTTCAAATAGCTAACCAATCAAGAACCACATATAAAAAACTAAGTCAAATGAAGCAAGGTAAGAAAAACCAGATCAGAGAACCAATTAAGCTGTGAATGCGTGTGTTATCCGGCCAGACCATTCAATATTCGTTTCACTTCTTTCCCATCCTCACCACCTTGAACACCTAGCCCATGCAGTATCTTGTTAAACAATATGGTACTAATCAAACACCATTGAGTAGCAAACAATTCAATCAAAAGTCAAATTACTATGCGGAAAAATTGAGACGCGTTGCACAAAAACAATTTCAATGGCACCTGAGTGGTATAGATAGTCATACTTGGAGGTGGCGGTGCCCATTGGAGAGGAGAATAATGAAGAGAATGATATTGAATGCATGATAAACATTAAAGCTTTAAGCTTTCAGATCATCATCCCATGTGCCCTTGTACGTTATTCTACTGTTCTAGCCTTTTTTCCATCCACCAAGTACGAATGCTTTGCCTCTTTCATATTGTCACATGCCAGCTTTCCTCTTGTCATGCTTGATCTGGGCGAACACATCCCAGAAAATACTGTTCAAACAACATGAACCATGACGCTCATAGAGATTTATGCAAGGGTATTCAGATCTTAGGTAAAATAAGACGGTAAGATTTTTCTTAACCCCTAATGAGGAAGCAATCGTAAAATCCAACGAATATGCTTGTGCATTACTAGCCCCTAGTCCGAAGTCCCAAGCCCTGATAAATTAAGAAGGTAGGCATTAAAAATGTTGGGCCTTATGGCCCTTAAAAAAGATTTGAAAGAGGTTTCACGGGTCAGTGTTAATTTAAAAGCTAGTTCAAAGTATAAAACTTTCTCATCATTCTATATATGAGTGACCAATTATTACCAAATATAATGAAGGATAAACCTAATAATTTCCCCCCTCACCACATGCTAGCCACATGTTATATTGAAGTTTGCCAAATTCCAATTCGGGGCAAACTGAAGTAATACCAAAACTAACCAAACTCTGATGTAATTATTGGGCCTTATGACCCTTAAAAAAGGACTTAAAATATGTTTCACGTGTTTCTCTTAATCTAAAAATTAATTTAAAAAATAAAAAATTTTCATTAGACTATATACATGCCACCAATTACTTAATAAAATTTTTTCATTAGCTTATATACATGCCACCAATTACGTCATAATATGATGTAAGATAAACCTAATAAAAAAAGGTACTCTCATGATATAAAAAATACTTATAATCACTTGATCATAACTTCGTGGAGGAAGAAAAAAAAAAGACAAAATCAATGTCACCAATATGGTTAACACTGATTGAAAGTCTATCAATGGTTAAGAGATAAACGACATAACAAATTTCATGACTCCCTATTAGGAATAATAGAATCCAGTTTAGGAACTGGACCTGTATATTTTAATTGCTATCCTAATTTCTCTATATCCTTAGCTGATCCTAATCTAAAAGATTCGTTGTGTTTAAATATGCAAACACAAGGATATAATATGAAAGAAGGATCTCAAAATATTTGTCTAATATATAGAATATGTTTTAAGGCAATGACATCAATCAATCCACATTCTAGATTAATGTCTAAAAAAGGTAATACTACATTATTCCAAATAGATACCAATAAAGCAAATATAGAAATACCTAAAACTATTACATGGAATGAAATAAAATTACCAGATTCATGGAAATTAGAGAAAATAGTACCTCCTAAAATAGAAAAAAGAATAGCAGATACTATTATAGAAGAAGCTAATGGAGATGTTAATATTATTTTTGGACGTAATAGTACTTCTACTAGATATACTCCATTATATTCTAAAAATAATATTGCTTCTAGTTCTAATGTAGCGGGAATAATTATGTCTGATAATAATATCCCACATGCTCTCTATAATGATGAACCTACATTTTCAGAAATGGAATTTAATATAAAGAAAATAGAATTTATTCCAAATAGGAAAAAATGTTCTAAAGAATTTATGAATAATAAAAATAAAAACTTTAG
>JAVDBV010052924.1:0-14139 GCA_032619315.1 Piper longum
CGTTAACACTCCGAGGTCGTGGTGAGAAATTATATAGGAAAACCAGGAGTGACGTGGACGGCTCAGATCTTGCCACGTGGCACGATCTGGAATTCCAACAATTGTAGTGGGACCCACATATAGGTATATCTAATATACCTATGAACGAAAAACTCGAATTGAGACCGTCGAAAATCAAATCTTACTCGAGCCTAAAAGTGACTCGATAGACAAGAATTAAAACAATCATGTTAAATGGACCCCAAACTTAGAAATGTTAAAAATAATGACTCTTTCCTCGCTGTACCATTTTTTTTTTTGAGGAAAATTATAATAATAATTATTGTTGTTATTATTTTCGGGGTTTTTACACATCGGCTCACTGCCTTTAACCCAACACACTGGAAATCTACACGGCCTATTGTATAGTACTTCAAATGATGTCATCCCAATGATAGCCTGATAACTGTTGTTGTATACGAATTTCACTTAGGGCAAGTGTTCTTCCCAACTACTTCCAAAATCAAGCACACATGCCCTGAGCAAATCCTCAAAGATCTGGATGGTTCTCTAGGGTTGCCCATCAGTCTGAGGGGGAAATGCAGTGCTGAACATCGACTCTTTGACCATGGCTGTATAAAATGTTCTCTAGAATCTGGATGTAAACCGTGGATCTTTGTCTGATATAATCTCCAAAAGCACTCCATGTAGTCGTACTATCTGATCTCTATTTAATGCCGCCAAAGTGGTCAGTGGGTAATCCATCCTAATTGATATGAAATGTGTACTCTTTATCAGTCGATCCACTATTAGCCACACGACATCTCTATGCTGATGGGTCTTAGGTAACCCTGTCACAAAATCATATGCTATACTCTCCCACTTCCACTCTAGGGTCTCCAATGGCTGTAAAGTTCCACCGGGGCAAATGTGTTCAGCCTTCACATGTTATAGCAAACCAAACACTAGGCGACTATATCAAAAACTTCCCTCTTCAATCCTAGCCACCAATATGATCGCCGAACATCATGATATATCTTCACTCCACCTGGATGCACTGCACACCACGAAGTGTGGGCTTCATGAAGAATAGTGTTGCGAAGTCCGGGATACTAGGGGATGTCAGGTACAAAAAGACACCTCTCAGTCTGACCAATCTATCTACATCTCTGGCCAAATCTCTTTAAATCCCCTACTCTAACCACTGACTCAACTACTTATCTTCTTCTTGTGCGGTCCTGATCTGTTCAAGTATACTCGGCTAAATCGAAAATCTTGTCATTACTCCCACTAATTGCCTTTGGCCTCTATCACTCTAAATTACTGAAACTACTGCTATTCCCATTGAACCTCGAATTGGCTTCTTACTTAAAGCGTCTGCTACTTTATTCGCCTTGCCCTCATGGTACAAAATATCAATCTCAAAATCAGATAACAATTCCAACTGTCTCCTCTGTTTGCTGTTCAGTGTGATTAATAAAAAGCCTGAAGGAAGTTCCATAGAGGTAATGTCTCCAAGTTCTGACGGCAAAGATCACTGTTGTATGTTCCAGGTCATGAGTTGGATAGTTACACTCATGTACCTTTAGCTGACAAGATACTTAGGTAATAACAATAACTTTGTCTCTCTGGATCAAGACACATCCAAGGCCAACTCATAATGCATCCGTGTAGACCATAAAATCATTGTGTCCTTCTAGCAAAGTGAAAATAGACGCTGAAGCCAATCTCCCCTTCAGTGTCTTGAAACTCTGCTCACACTCATTTGTCCAAGTTTTTTGCATAGCAATGGGATTTCAGTTTATTTTATGGGTCTTAAATTATTCCAAATATTTGTTATATTATATTTTATTTTATAGAATAAGATAAAATTTAAACTTTAACTAATTCTTTGAGTATGAATTTAATTTGTACGATTTAAAAAAAATTATGTCATGGATTTTTTTTATGATGGTGATAAATTAATAAAAAATTAATTTATGAGATATTTAATTTTATATTATAACATTTGGCCTATGGCATTTAGTTTTAAAGGTTGTGAGGAAAGGATGATATCACCTACCATGTCCTCATCTATCTAAATTCTAAATCTTTCTTGTGATTGGCTATTGCAAATTACAGGCAACGTTGATAGATTTCAATTCATCCATTTGGCATCTCCTACACCGTCAAATTTTCAATACCCAACTATAATATATATTTTTAATTTTTTCATATACGATTATGGCATGCTATCTTCTAATCTTGGAGATCATCTCGCATGTATGTGTATGTGGTGTAATCTGTGCTACGAATACATAGCACCCGTTGTACGATGTGGATAAAAAAACTTACCTACAAGTGCACCAAACAATTCACTGCATACAGCATACTTTAAAAAAAATCAAATACATTATTAGCCATTCTTGCATGAACGCCAACCAAAAACTCACAAGGCTTAGTTAAAATCCTTTTAATGATAATTAAGAATTATCTCCTACCAATTAGCCGAAGTAGCAACCAGTGATTCCTTAGGTTTTCATATTATCCCATCATATATATTAACACATTTTAAAGTATATAATTAAGAGTACGATTAACTATTACTTTTGATAAAAAGAGGAAACAACACATGATCGAGGGCTGAAAATTGTCATCCACTTCACCCTAACCATTCCAAATTAAATAGAACAAATTAAAATAGCGGAGAACTTATTCACCATATAAAAATATGGTAAAAAGTTCGATTAAATCAACCAAACTAATTTTAAATATAAACGATAGCAGTAGAAGACAAATTGTAGCCATTTTACTGATTTGACCGAATAATATTAATTATTTTGTATATAATTGTAAAAATCATCTCTATCACAATGTTAAGCTTCAAACTTTTGACAAAGTCTCACTTTGATGAAAATACTTAAAGTATAACTTTTATTTATTTATTTCCCGGTTTGTAACTAGATTACCATATTTTGAGTGGTTGGAGCATTTTAATTAGTGAGAAGATTTTATGTGTAATTTTAGCCTATTTAATAGTACTATTGGGGTAATTATAATATATAAAGTGATAAAAATCTATTCAAATATACAGTTTAATTGACTGTAAAATAATAAAAATCCATTTTAATAGAATCTTATAAAAAAATTGATTAATGGTAATTTGGTTGTGAACCTGAGCCCATTTATAAAGAGAGCCTTCTACCAAATTTCAACTGTATCAATTTTTATTAAAATTAACTTGGAATCAGACTAATTTAATTTTCAATTTCACCGGTACAAGATCGATTAATGATTTGTTTTAAATCAAATAAACAAATATGATAATTTATTTATGTACATGAAAATTTACATTACTGGATAAGTTTACATTCAAATATACAGTTTAGAGAGAGAGAGAGAGAGAGAGAGAGAGAGAAGAAAGTAAGAGAGCTTACATAAACGACCCAAATAAGGCAATTCATGTACCGATTCTTCCTGTTATTAACAATATGATTTTTTGACGCAGATGATTTACAGAGTTGAATCATATGAAAACGGACAGGTTCAGCTGATTTCTAAGGAGTTGCACTCATAAATGTTTGAAAAGTGCCACCAATTATTTAAACCTTAATTCTATTTTATTTCTTTATTTTATTTTTATAAGACCCAAAAATTAATCTCATTTCCTATCTAGATTCAATTTATTAATAAATATAAAATATAGATATTTAGTTTCGCTTAACTTTATTTAAAGAAATGACTTTAAGCCTATTAAATTATACTTTGAACCAAATTATTAAAAATAATACTTGAGCCAACCTAATAAAAATTGCCTAAAGCAAAAAATTTTACAACGGGTAAATTATAATGCATCAAGTCAGTCTCATATTTAATAGTTAATGAAATAAAATTTAATTTATTAGTTGAAATTAACTATATATTTTTATTTTTAATTAACTACTTTTAAAAAAATATTTAAGCCCAATAATTTACACAGTAAGTCGGGTTATTACAATTTTAATGAAATAAAATATTTCATATCTAAATTAAAACAATAAAAGTCAAAAGGAAGTTTTTTTTAAAAAAAAATATTTGATGGAAAAACCAAGAAAAAAGCTATACAAACAAGAAAATCCAAGCAAAGTCTCAATATTTTCTACAAAGAACTCCCAAACCAACGGTAACCTTCTCTATCTCTTTCTTCGTTGATTTCAAACAAATTTCTATAGGCTGGGTTTGAATCTTATCAAATTCTCTAGCTTTCAACCGCACCTCCATTGTCTTGTTTTCAATTATCTCCCGCACCCATCACATGTGGTGTTCAGATTGTAGCTAATTCGTACTCGGCACATTCTATAAGCGACACAAGCCTGTGCAATTCAACCGTTACAGTTCTTTGACTTCTTGTCTTTAAATTAGTACCACTTCCATAAACCTTACCACAGATCACCTTAGCTTGCTTCCTTCTTTAGCCATGGCGAATTCAATCTTCTCCCAGCCCAAGCACTGCATTCTGATTTTTCTGCTGCTTCTTGTCTCAGGTACGGTCCTCCTTGAACTGAGTGTCAGATTTAATATATGGGTTTTTTCTTAGGAACTGAATAACGAGCTTTGTTTAATCAGTTCATTGGGGTTTGACGCCATTGGAGGCAATGCAAACACCCTTCTTATTTGCTACTTCGAGAAAACATCAGTGTTAGACCTGAAACGAGAGTGATGCATTTTATCTGCCCAGTTATTTGAGGCTACTAATTTGATTGTTGAGTACAAGGATGACAACTGATTAGCCTTCTTTTGTCTTCACTTGCAGGAGGAAGAACAAAACTGGTACATGGTGATGGCACGGTAAATGCTTCTCTCTCTTCAACTTCTCTATAACTTTGAGTAGTAGAATCAATGAATTGCTATATACTCTAACTGAAACTACGCTGCAGTTTCAGAAAGCTTGGTGTGTAGCAAAACCTTCATCGGACGATGCGATTCTGAGTGCAAACTTGAACTGGGCATGCACTCAAGTGGACTGCTCAGTCCTAAGGGCAGGTTGTCCCTGCTTCTACCCCAACACACTCATGAACCATGCTTCTGTAGCCATGAATCTCTACTACCAAGCGAAGGGGAGGAACCCCTGGAATTGTGTCTTCAAAGACTCTGCTCTTGTTGTTGTGACCGACCCAAGTAAGCCTTCAACAACCTCTCTAAGAATCCCTAGCGTGGAAGATCGATTGATTGGCTTTCTGAAATTTTTGGCAGGTTATGGCAGCTGCATCTACCCATATCTATGACAATGTGAAGGCTTTTCCTCGTCTTTCGCTGGAAGTAAAATAGTTCTGAAAAGTGTGGATTTCCGTGCTGGTCACCTTTTATCTTTTAACAAGAAATGGTTCAGATATTTAAACTATTGTCAGCTTGATATTCTGAGATTTACTCATTGTCGCCAATGACGTTCAGGTTCATTTGATCCATGTTTACACTCAGCTCAAGAAATATATTAACGTCATAATGATTACTCGGTTTACGAAATAATAATAGAAATGTCCAATGACCTGTTAATCCGAAAAAACATTTAAAAACACCACCAAAAATAATTGTAGTTAAAGATTTACTGCCTTTCATTCCATATCCTCCTGTCGTAAACATGTTCAAGTGAGAAAGCGAAAAAAACCAACATAGCTGATCAAGAACAGGATGTGGATGGAGGATACATGACAGCCAGTAAACAATTTCATATTATATTGAGAAGATCAGTTTATTCCACAAGCAATAAAAGTAAAAGCTTTTTGACACAAGGGATGCAATGTCTTGAACATTTGAGTTTCACTTCAGTCAAGCAAAACCTAAACTAGAATACTACTGTATCTAGCATGGTACCCAATGTCTGAATAGTATTTGAGGACATCAAGTTTGACACATGCTCTTTGAGATGTTTTTTTGCGTCCTGCCTCCCAACATTTGCAATTGTCAACTTTTCAGCTGGTTTAGCTCATCCTCTTCCTGAACTGCCTTGTTGTGTTTAATGGCCAAATTCAGCATTACCTGTTCAGTCAAGCAAAACCTAAACTAGAATACTACTGTATCTAGCATGGTACCCAATGTCTGAATAGTATTTGAGGACATCAAGTTTGACACATGCTCTTTGAGATGTTTTTTTGCGTCCTGCCTCCCAACATTTGCAATTGTCAACTTTTCAGCTGGTTTAGCTCATCCTCTTCCTGAACTGCCTTGTTGTGTTTAATGGCCAAATTCAGCATTACCTGTTCAGTCAAGCAAAACCTAAACTAGAATACTACTGTATCTAGCATGGTACCCAATGTCTGAATAGTATTTGAGGACATCAAGTTTGACACATGCTCTTTGAGATGTTTTTTTGCGTCCTGCCTCCCAACATTTGCAATTGTCAACTTTTCAGCTGGTTTAGCTCATCCTCTTCCTGAACTGCCTTGTTGTGTTTAATGGCCAAATTCAGCATTACCTGTTCAGTCAAGCAAAACCTAAACTAGAATACTACTGTATCTAGCATGGTACCCAATGTCTGAATAGTATTTGAGGACATCAAGTTTGACACATGCTCTTTGAGATGTTTTTTTGCGTCCTGCCTCCCAACATTTGCAATTGCCAACTTTTCAGCTGGTTTAGCTCATCCTCTTCCTGAACTGCCTTGTTGTATTTAATGGCCAAATTCAGCATTACAGCTTAATTGAGGGTCTTGCAGAACAGAAGCATTGAACAAGAGTTTGACCATCAAGCTCATCATATTTTAAAGATTCACCTCGACAGTCTCTTCATTATTTTTTGAGTGAGAATCAAACTGCTGAAGGGTTCAAGAACATCTTCTCGTCCACCTCATTCTTCCTATAATTGATGTCTATTGAATAATAGTGACAGTTCAATCCGTGTATCAATGCCTCCAAGTCATTCACCCTGAAAAGCTTAGTGGCTAAATAAATAGAGACAGATAAGTTTCTTCTTGCTATTTCCAAAACAAAAGGAACTGAGAAGAGCTGTCTTCAATCCTCCTGAATGGATGATTCGTTCAGATGCCCAACATAGGACGTGGTCTGGCGTGGCTCTTGGCCAAGCATCATAGTTTGTGGATTGATCAGACGGAAAGCATCTATCACCACTTTCCCTTCAACACTCAGGATTGGATTGGGTCAATGACCACCGCAACAGCTCTTTAGTTCAAAGCCTCAAAACCCTGGCATTTGATATAAAAGAAAAAATAAATATGTTCACACTCACAGAGATGCCAAGACAAAACTAGCAACCAGTGAAATTTCATTACTGATCTATATGCCATACCATATCTAATCATGTAATGCACCAGAACTCAGAAAGCAGCACAAAAAGAGAATATACGACTGGGAAATGAAATAATCACCTGTTAAGTATTAATATCAACACCAGACAGCCAGCATTCGAACCCAGGATGAGAATGGTACCAGCCAACCACCATTTCTGGTCAGTAAATCATGAAGTTGATGCAGTTAAATGTATGAACCAAAACACATTCTATAAGAACCATTTAATCTACCTACAATGAGCACACTTGATGTTTCACATGCAAAAGAAGACAAAAAGTTATCCTTTGAGGAGTTGTAAATGAAACTTACCTTAAAAAAAAAGGCTGATATTTCCTAGGAAGGTTTTTGATAATCCTAAGGATTTAAATTAGTTATTACCACTACATTTAAGATAAAACTAATTTTAGCTTCCAATAACTACCACAAAATCACTAGGACTATCAACTTCATCAATAGAAAACATCATTAGTACAAGAAAACAAAATTCTTCCCTCTAACACTAAAACTCTTAATCTTGAAGCTAATAAAGTAAAACAAATGCATCATGACATATAAGGACCATATAATCTAACCCCTAATGAGCACATTAAAGCACTGATGTTTCAGGAGCACAAGAAGACAAAAATTATTCCCTCAACAAAAAAGACTCTTCACCTAAAATTTATCTTTAGAAACACAAACACTGCAATGGCTAACCTTTTACGGCCTTGTAACTCAATTGAAGTTCTCAATATTTAGGCAGAAGTCAGTCAGGTCGAACTATCATGACTAAGAGAATGATATACACTGCAAACCATCCATTCTGATTTTGATTTATCTTGATGATATTTTCTGGTGGAAGCACCCATAAGAAGTGGAACCCACCAGATTAAATATGAAACAACTTCGGTCAAGTTTTTCCTTGATATATCCCATTTGTTGAGATACATAACTGTTTGACCAGTGGTGTGCTTGTGGGGGTTTTATGCAGTGATCATAGAAGTTGACCAGACCTCTAGGGTTGTCCCAATGCATCCTCTTGTCATGGAAATGGCATACAACAGTCAACAAAAACAGAGCACAAGCACACAAGATAATGTGTTCAAAAGATATCACACTATTGATAACGTTATCACACTATTGATAATGTTTTTTTTTACAACATTCAATAACAAGGTCTCATTTATAAGCTCTTAGCCTCAACCTGTACGGTATGAGCTACGAGGTATGCGCACTGATTTTTTTCTTTTTCCGATTTGTTTGCGTATTTTTTCTTATTGTTTCTTAACTTTTTGAGCTTTGATTTTGCATAAATATGTTTGCATAATTGTTATTGAGAATGATTTTGAGTTAATTAGTAAAATCTGGATTGGACTTTGTAATAATGAGTAGTTTTTTCCAAAGATCTACTATTAATTTGATTTTTTTAATTTTTTTTATATAATCTTGGTTGAAGAATTTTTTATGTTCCACTTCAGGTTTCTGTTTTGCCACTACCCTTCTTGCCTTGCTCACACTTAGTTTCTATCTGCTCTTCCCCACCATTATTCTTACCACTTCACAGTTTTCTTGAGAAGATCTCTCCTTAGTCATCCGTTCTAGTTTTCCAAAATCTTCTTGATTTAAGTAATCTTTTCGCTCAATTACCCGCAAAGCATTTCCTCCTATTTTCTTCTTTTTTCCATTGTTTTGACACTAAAATCAAAAAATCTTAACAGATACACAGTCAGAGAATATTCAAATCTAAAACAAACAAGAACTTTCACAAAAAAATCCTTAAAAAGAAGCTCCTACCAATTGCAATGAATAAATAATAAGACAATCAAGAAAAAAAAGAAAAGAAAAGAAAGGAGCAAACCCGGCCAGTTTGTTTGAGCATGTCGAGCATGTTGGCGTGGAAGACACGATCGACGGCCTCGACGCTGACGCCAGTGCCGCTCTGGGGCATGGCGATGACGTCGACGACGCGGACACTGTCGTCGTCCACAAAAGCGCCGAGCATCAGATCCATCACCTCCATGGGAACCCCAGCCCTCCTTGTTTTTCACAAGATCGAGTTTATATACAATGCACATCATCATCATCATCATCGATCAAGAGATGTTCATAAAAGAGAGATGTATGTGCACCGTGCTAGAGCATCTTGAGGAGGGCCAGGGAAGAGATGTAAACCTGCTCGGATAAGCGAGAATAGGGGAATTGGGCGGCGGGTGGCCCATCCCGGCGCCGGAGAAGATCCTCTGCAACTGCACCATCGACTTCTCTCCCCCTCCGTCGTCTCCCTCCTCTCGCGGGACACCGGCTTTTGAAGTCCGCTTGGGCCGGTTGCCGGTGATAATATTACAAGAACCAACTCAAATCAAATCGAATTTTATTTTCTAAGTTAATATTTAATTTAAATTTCCAACCTAATCAAGTTAGATTTAATTTTGAAATATTTTAATTTGTATTTATTAACTCGGTTACATAATTTACATTGAAATTTTGTCTTTAATATTAAATATCTTAATTTTAAATTAAATTTATTATCATATTATTTTTCATACTAATTTTTGGCATACCCAACTACTTAGCACATATACAAATTAAAGATGTAAATATAGTAATTGTCATATACTTCATATTTATTGTTTGAGGCATTTATGTAATATAAATATCAAATTTTAAGATTGTATTGTGAGGCTCTTATTTTAAAATTGTCTCCTATTTAAAATATTACTGTAAAATTAACGTATATAATATGACACACAAACATCATTTTTTTTTTCCTTTTCATATGTCTTTTTGTTTTTGTTGCCTCGTAAGAAACTTTGACCGGCTCCGCTAGTTTACTCTAATAAGGGTGGGCTGATTGGAGAGTGATAAATAAAAAGAAAGTGAGAGAAAATTATATTTTTCTTATATTTTTTATTATTTTATTTTAAAAAACATGTGAAAAATGATTTATTTTCCGTCACAATGAAAACAGAGAAAGGGAAAATAATGTTATATAAATTTATCTTTTCTAACTAAATACACAAAAAAAAGATAAAATTTTTAATTTTTACCCTAGCACCACTTTTTTTCATTTCCTCTTCCAAGTCCCGGCCCAAGAAAACTGCAAGGACTGGACATTTGAAGCCAACAGCATAGCGATCTTTTCAAAACCAAGTCCAAAGTGTACTGCTCACTACCACATATCAGCTATAAATTAAACCAGACTCGCCAGTGTAGTACTATTAAAAAGTTTGTATCTAACAAAAATCTGCTAGAGACAATCTCTTAACACATTCCTTGAAAGTTGAAACTCCCTCCTACTCGTTATATTTTATACTGTCTGACCTCCCTACTTTGTTGTCCAGATCAAAAGATCCACCATTTTTTTCCCCAAATGATTCAATGTCCATGCTCCCCCCGCGGCTCCTATTTCTCCTTTCCTGCAAATTGTAACAAAAGTGGAACATGATTAATCTAGCTCAATGTACGTGTATCTGTTGAGAAGCAAGAAATTGGTTTTGCTTCAGAAACTTTACCTTGCGAAATGGGAAGTCATCTGATTCAAGCATTTGACAAGAGACCCAACATGGGTCTCTTATCCGAATCTGGGTCTACACATCTCAGAGCAATCAAAAGAGCTCGTTTAAGTGCTCTTGTAGTTGGCTTCGTGTCCAGTCTTGTGTCCACCACTTCCTCTGCCTTCTTTGCATTCACCATCATTTTGAGCCATTCAATCAGATTCACCTGCAAATACTTCGCGCATGAAAATGATTTCTTCATTATAGGCATTAACAAGTTAGCAGCGTTGGTGGTAAGCAAGCAACCTCATTTGCCGGCCGACCATAGTCAATTATAACTCTTCCTGTAATTGCCTCAAGGAAGAGGACACCAAAACTGTAGACGTCACTTTTCTCGTTCAGAAGACCCGTGCTAGCATACTCTGGCGCAACATACCTGGTAAAACACCAAGGCTTCACTCCACATTGCGTTGATTATATAAATATGACTGTACACATGACCAGCAAATTAGTATGCAGTTATGTTAACATACCCAAAGGTGCCCATTACTCTGGTTGTGACATGGCTTTTCTCTGAACCCAGAAGTTTGGCTAACCCAAAATCTGATACCTTGGCATTGAACTCATCATCTATCAGAATGTTGCTGGGCTTGATGTCTCGGTGAACAACTTTTGGTTCTATTCCTTCATGCAGATAAGCAAGCCTGTATTCCAGAAACAGTGAATTATACAAAGTACTGCACTACTATGCATAATATAGTGAATGTAACAGCAGTAGAAGTACAAAAGACATACGCTTTCGCCGTGTCTAAAATAACTTTCATGCGATACTGCCATCCAAAGACCCCTCGATGATGCATAGCTCCATGAAGCCATTGTTCTAAGTTGCCCTTGTTCACATACTCATATACCAGCATTCTACACAAATGAACCTAGTGAACATATAACTTTGATTCAAAGCATGCAAATCTTTGAACAAGTATAAGAACTTACCTGTGAGTTCCCTCAATACAATAACCCAGTAGTCTCACCAAGTTCTTGTGCCTAACGTGTCCAATGGCTTCCACTTCAACTCTAAACTCCTTCTCAGCTTGCCCTCTACATAACCCATAGATTGAAAAACTCCAAATAATCACTGAATAAATTGTAATTAGAATTGATCTGAAGATTGTACTCACAAGTTGTTAAGAAGTTTTTTGACTGCTACTTCAGTTCCATTGATAAGTTTTCCACGGTACACAGTGCCATATCCACCTTCTCCAAGGGCATTATCGTTTGAGAAAAAGTTGGTAGCAAATTGGAGGTCTCTTAGAGTGAACCAATGACCCCAACCAAGACGTGAGAACTCTGGTAGACCTGCTAAAGGTGAGGCCATTACAAAACCATTTGAAGATCTCCTTCTGAATCTGCCTCTACCCAAACTTCCATCTGCTGAATCAACTCTATCTACCGCATGAATCGAACTGCATTGGCTTATATCATCGCTATCAATCGATTTGGTTGTTTCTACGTGAACCATGGCCTTGTATAAATCTTGGTTCGATTGCTTTCCCTGCTCAGGTGCAACAACTTCTTGATCAAATGCATTATGTGGAGAGCCTAAGGTGTCGACTGTTATCACCCTTGAGATGTTGGGTATTTGAGAAATCTTGTCAGTACTTTTCCTTGATCTTTTTCTAAGCATGGCCCAAAGTGACAAAAGAGCCAGTGCCATTGCTATAATCAACACAACCATGACGCAGATAAAGACCCATAGCTTCATCCCAGTGTGTGGTATCTTTTTCAATAAACAACGTTCCAATGACATTTTCTATTCCAGATGGAGCAGTTCATTTCAATTAAGGAGGCATTCTCTGCAGGAAAAAAAACCACATAAGACCAGTTTGATCTGTTCTCAATATGTAACTAAAGAACATAAATTAAAGATGAATTTCTTAGCGGCTTAGTGGATTCATTACTTGAAGAGAAAGTAGTATATTTTATTTTCTAGTTATTATTAAAGAGAATTTGGTTCTTTTATGAAAAGCAAACATAGTTTTTTGCTACATTTTGAAGATCTACATTACAGTTCCCCCTTGAACAGTCACTGGTAGCACATGGAAGTTCCCCTCTCAAAGAAAATGCACCAGTTCTAAGAATACTAGGTAATAATAACTGTAAATAATTGTTTTTTAGAAAAGAAATGGTACATCCTGAGTAAATTAATTTCCTAATTTTAAGAAAAATACTCGCTAGCACATTTGAGGAAAATCATGGAATAAATGGACAAACAGAAAACAGAGGATTCCCTACATCTTTGTGCTTCTAGAGCATTCACACCCGCCAAGAAATTTTACAAGAAAGATTTGCGGCGGTTGCCAAAGAAAAGGAAAAACACTTCACCTGTAACAATATTCCATAACATTAAGAACTTAAAGAACAGGGAAATGCTAAAATTATTTAAGCTCATTAAGATATAGATAGCCAAACGATACCGTGGTTGGCACTTATTCCCTAACATCTCGGGGGAAGAAATCTACAACAAACACCCGGAAGCAACTTCGGATGATACCCAGTTCTTGATATTCTTGAGGAACCAAAGAGAGCTTCATTTGTTAGCTCACAAGAGAAAGAAAAGGTAAAAAGAAGACAGAAAAGGAGAGTAGTACATACATTGGTGTTGAGCAAGTGGTTACAAACTACAGTTGTAAAGAGAACAGCGACTGCATTTATATAAGAACCAGAAATGAAGCAAATAAAGCTTGAGATGATCATTACTGGCTGATCATGAAAGAGTAATGATGGCAAAACTCTAATGCTAAAACCTTAGATTACAAGCATTACTTCCCACGCCATCAAGATCATAAACTCAATGTTTACAATACAAGAATTACTTGGTCATGTTTAGTTTGTTAATTTGTACTTGCAATATTTCAAACTTCTTAGCATTATCTTCTTCTCTGTCTTGTCAGCTCTTGCTCTCACATGTACTTGTGCACATGCTCTTGGTCAAAGAAACCCAAGAAGAGCTGCAGGTTGCAAGTTATGTTAAAGATGAGTGGCAGAGCAAAATATGAATGCTTAAATGGATCTTATAATGACAATGGGGAAATCACGAATGAATGTAACGAAGAGAAAAGATGAAAGCTTTCTGTTGGAGGTCCTTTTCATCCACACTGGAAAAGTGACCACCCCAACCATGCTGGAACAGCCTAAGTTGCCTTGAAAAGAAACGGCTACTCTGGAAGAAGGCAAGCGTTCCGTGATTGTCAAATTGTCAGTGCCAAGGTACTTTTTCCTGTAGCGGTCCAGCATTGTTTTACAAAAGAAATTGTCAGTATGGAAAGTGTCTCTCTGATTAAGTGTCGTGGATGGACTACTGTAATATCTTGGGGTTGTTTGCACTACGAGAAAGAAAGAAAAATTACAAACTCTGATGTTTTCCA